>VYZU01066514.1:0-13642 GCA_013401355.1 Ceyx cyanopectus
AAAAAACCCAACAACAAAAAAACTCATATCTGAGGAAGCTTAAGACTGTGTGTGCAAGAATACCATCATGATTCATATTTTTAAATAATTTTGTGTTTGAATTTCTTTTTTATATCCTTACAGAAAATGCTTCAGGAATTTATTTCAAGGCTAATATTTCTTGGTAGATGTAATTCTTATTTGTGTGTAAAATACTGAGTCAACCACAGTAGTGTTTTTTGCTAAAATATGCTTTCTTAGTAAAAAGTTATGTGAAAATATAAGAAGTATTCAAATATGCACAACGAATAAAAGTATTTAAATTCATCAGAGAAAATTCTTTTTATACTGTATCCTTTAAAGTTTTGAACATTATTTTGAGTAAAAAAAGCTTACTATTGCACTATACAGAAGTTACAAAGTACACTAATCACGTAACTCCCCTGTCTCTTTTTCCTGGTTAGTATTTTCTGTCCTCTCTGTTAATCTGACCAAACCAGCCTTTGCTTCCATGCTGTAATGACTTAAATTGCAATGCTCATGGAGAACAGAATAGGGACCGTAATTTCTTAGGCCTTCAGTTCCAAGTTGCACCCTCACCAACCTCTTTGCAGTTGTGTTCGTTTATTTTCACTTGTGTGAGTTACCAGTTTTAAGACCTGAGGTCAAGTCTTATTCCTACCCAAAAATCATAGAATCATAGAATCATTCAGGTTGGAAAAAGACCTTTGGGATCGAATCCAACCATCAGCCCTACCCTACAAAGTTCACCCCTAAACCATGTCCCTCAAAACCACATCCAAATGACCCTTAAACACATCCAGGGATAGTGACTCAGTCACCTCCTTGGGCTGCCTGTTCCAGTGTATGACTATTCTCAGTGACAAAATTTTCCCTAATGCCCTGTCTAAACCTACCCTGTTGCAGCTTGAATCAATTGTCTCTTGTCCTATCACTAATTATCTGTGAGAAGAGGCCACTGCCAACCTCTCTACAATGTCCTTTCAGGTAGTTGTAGAGAGTGATGAGATCTCCCCTCAGCCTCCTCTTCCTCAAACTAAACAGTCCCAGCTCCTTCAATCGCTCTTCTTAAGACTTATTTTCCGTGCCTTTCCCCAGCTTTGTTGCCTCTTCTGCACTCTCTCCAACACGATAGAGATCTCGAGGTGCCGAGGTGCCCAGAACTGGACACAATACTCAAGGTGTTGCCCCACCAGTGCTGAGTATAGGGGGACAATCACCTCCATACTTCTTCTGCTCACCCTGTTTCTAATACAGGCCAGGATGCCATTGGCCACCTGGGCACACTGCTGGCTCATGTTCAGCCCCCCCGTCAATTAAAACCCCCAGGTTCTTTTCTACCAGACAGCTTTCCAGCCACACTTCCCCAGCCTATATCTTTGCATGGGCTTGTTGTGGCCCAAGTGCAGGACCCAGCACTTGGCTTTGTTGAAGCTCATCCTTTTAACATTGGCCCATTGATCCAATATATCCAAATCTCTCTGTAGAGCCTCCCTATCCTCATGCAGATGAACATTCCCACCTAATTTAGTTCATCTGCAAACAGTAATGATACAGTCAATGTGCTTATCAAGGTCATCAATAAAGATGTTAAACAGAAAAGGTCCCAGCACTAAGCCCTGAGGAACACCTCTTGTGACTGGCCGCCAACTGTATTGAACTCCACTGACCACCACTCTTCGGGCCTGTCTATCCAGCCAGTGCTTGATCCAGCAAATCATATGCTCATCCAGGCCATGAGCAGCCTGTTTTTCTGTAAGAATTCTATGGGAAACAGTGTCAGTACTTTCTGAAAGTCTAGGTAGACAATATCCATAGCCTTTCCCTCATCCAATAATGGGATTGTCTTGTTATGGAAGGAGATCAGATTCTTCAGACAGGACCTGCCTTCCATAAACCTATGCTGACTGGGCCTGATCCTCTGGTTGTCCTCTATATGACTTGAAATGATCCTCAAGATGATCTGCTCCATGACCTTCCTTGGTCAGACTGACAGGTCTGTACTTTCCCAGTTTCTCCTTTCTGCCTTGTAGGTAGATTTATATTTGCTACCCTCCAGTCCATGGACACCTCTCCAGTCAGCCAGGACTTCAGGTAAAGAATGGAAAGTGGCTTGGCAAGCACATCTGCCAACTCTTTTCAGCACCCTTGGATTCTGTCCCATAGACTTGTGTGCATTCAAGTGATGCAGCAGGTCTCTGACAACTTCCACTGTAAATGTGATGACCTCTCTTTACTTCCCCTCCCCATCTGCTGGCTCGTGAGGCTGAGTGTCCAGACAACAACTGGTTCCACTGCTAAGACTGAGGTAAAGTAGGCTTTGAGTACCTCAGCCTTTTCCTCATCCTCTGTTACCATGTTTCCCTCTGCATCCAATAAAGGAACCTTAACAGCTGTAGCTAGGTTGAGCTCTCTGTGTGCTTTGGCTCTCCTAATTTTCTCCCTGCAAAGGTTCTCTTTATAGTCTTCATGAGAGACCTGCCTGATTTTCCAAAGGTCATAGACTCTCCTTTTGTTCTTGAGGTCCAGCCAAAGGTTCCTATTTAGCCAGGCCAGTCTCCTTCCCCACCTATTTGTTTTTCAGCACATGGGGACAGCCTGTTCTTGTGCCTTGTGTATTGACTTCTCAAAGTATGTCCAGCCTTCCTGGGCTCATGTATCCTTCAGGGCAGCCTCCCAAGGGACTTTGTCAGTCAGTCTCCTGAACAGGTCAGAGTTTGCCCTCCAGAAGTCTAAGCTGGTACTAACTCCTCTCCTTGTTTCTCCAAGGATTAAGAACTCAGTCATCTCATGGCCACTGTGGCCTAGACAGCCTCCAACCCTTACATCCCACACAAGTTCTTCCCTGTTCACAAGAAGCAGGTCCAGGAGGACACCTTCTCTGGTCAGCTCACTTACCAGCTGTGTGAGGAAGTTATCCTCCACATACTCCAGGAACCTCTTGGATTGTTCCCTCTTTGCTATGTTGTATTCCCAGCAGATGCCTTGGAAGTTAAAGTCTCCCACAAGAACAGTGGCAAGTGACTGTGAGATTTTGCCCATCTACTTATAGAAAGCTTCATCTACCTCACTGCTTTGGTTGGGAAGTCTTATAACAGACTCCCACCACAGTGTCAGCTTTATTGGCCCTTAACATAATCCAAACACTCAACCCTGTAGCTGTGGCAATGTTCTGACACTGTTAGCTACAGGGCTAAAGAACCTGGACTTCTCTGTTCTCTTCTCCACTCATGACTGTCTATCTGGCAAATTGCCAGTAGCAAGTTAAAAATCTATTGTTCTTCAGTGAAAGTGCTTTTGCCCTTTTTTTACTGGTTCTGTACAAATTTAACTCTGCTTTCTCTGTCAGAGCTGAGCAGATGGCCAGTGTTCAAAATGCCCAAAAAGATGGCTCAAGTGATAGGGCAGACTTCTGGAGAACACGTGGGCAGCGATCTGGAGCAAAGAAGAATCTGAGGAAGAGTCGTGAAGATCTGACAGCAATTGTATCTGTGAGCACAAAATTCCCAGCTTATGAGCGAGTTCAGTTGCGTGAGGGTAAGTGAGAGTGCTGTAAGCCAACTTCCCATCTACTGCTGGCTGGTTTAGCATCCAAGTATTTGGGCAGATAAGAAAGTTATTTTGAACAACTTGGGCTCGGTGTTAAATTTGAGAAACAGGAAGAGATGATACTTTTCCCAGAATACAAATTTCTGGATGCTCTTATCTAAGAAAAAAAATGTTTTATGTTTGTAAATTGCTGCTGTTCTCCCTTGCCTCAACATTTAATGTGCCAATCTTAAGATTTAAAATGAAAAAAGGAAGAAATCAGGAGGCTTTTCTTGTTTCCTCAGCTTCCCCTTGGCTAGATATGAAAGTACAATTCATATGCCTGAGATCAATCGCAATCTTTAGCTTGTTTATAAATATCACTTTAACATTACCTTGAGAGCAAATAAGCCCCAAGTATTTTCAACAGATTGTCCAAATGCAATCAAGGTTGATGTGGTCATTTTCCATTACTCTAAACTAGCTATATTACTAGTGATGTTTAGCAAGTCAAGATAATTTTCTTGGTATTTACACATGACACTATTGTGGAACAAAAGAAATTATAAGAACTATTGTAAAGGGGCTCCTGGATGTCAAGGTGAAGACTAAGCAATAGAATGGCATCCATCCATCCACTGGGTGGAAAAAGTACTGAGGATCTGATTAATGTTTTCAGAATGTAGAATTCTCTCAATGCATCTCCATTTAAAGCAATAAGGAAGCTGCTAAATGAAAACAATCTCTTTTGCTTTCTAAGCTGATAAAAATAGTTTCCTTAACAACTTATGCTGATGCACAAACTTTCGAGGAAGAAAATTTTCTAAGGTTTTTTTTTTAGTATCTTCAGCTTTTGCACAAACTTGCGTGGTATTTGATGGATTGTCTGTGCCGCATAGCTTATATATAAAACCACTCTTACCAGACTTATCTTTTCTTCAAATATTTTTTTCAGCTGGCTTTAAGAGACCTGTGGTGATATTTGGCCCTATTGCAGATGTTGCTATGGAGAAGTTGTCAAATGATTTGCCTCACCTGTACCAGACAGCAAGTAAGTTGTCCTCCTAGCTTCCTTATCATCCTTAACTGAGATGATCACAGCTGCCCAAACACTCCAGATACAGTAAAATATTGTCTTTACAGAGACAGAACCGAGAGATGCAGGTTCAGAGAAGTCAACTGGGGTAGTGCGCTTGAACACCGTGAGGCAAATCATTGAGCAGGTGAGAGTATTGCCCTGTGATCATTTATTACCCTTACAGCCATGTTGTTTGTTTTGTTTGCTTCTAAAACTTGTAGAGCCCTCAAATGTTCACAGAATCACAGAATGTTAGGGGTTGGAACATCAATTTCTGCAGTAAATAGATGGCTTAATGATAGGCCTGTTTTGAAGTTGTCACTGAACAATTACATAATGTTGACAGCTGTCCTCCCAAATGAGAGGGTGAATCTGATATTAGAAATGAAATTATTTCTTATTTAAAAGATTATAAATTTGAACAGAGGCATCTCTGTGTTTTCCTGAATGCTTTCTGAATTTGCCATGGAAGCATTACTGTCATACAGTGCTTTGCTTGCTCTTACTGTCATTAGAAACATAATATTTTAGATAACTTCAGAGATCACAGGATTACAGGATGTGAGGGTTTGGAAGAAAGGACCATGGAGATTTTCCAGTTCAACACCCCTGCCAGAGCAGGACCACATACTATAATCTAGCACAGGTCACACAGGAATGCATCCAGATGGGTCTTGAAGATCTCCAGAGAAGGAAATTCCGTAACATCTCTGGGGAGCGTGTTCCAGTGCTCTGTGACCCTTACAGTAAAGTTCCTCCTCATGTTGTAGTGGAATTTCCCATGCCCCATCATTTCCCCTTGTCCTATCATAGGGCACAAGTGAGAAGAGGCTGCCCCCCTCCTCCTGACAGTCAGCCCTTATATATTTATAAACATTTATTAAATCCCCTCTCAGTCTTCTCTTTCCCACACTAAAGAGCCCCTGGTCTCTCAACCTTTCCTTGTAGGACATGTGTTCCAGTCCCTTAATCATCCTTGTAGTGTTCTGTTTGACTCTCTTGAGTAGATGCATGTCCCTCTGAAGCTGGGTTGCCCAGAACTGGATGCAGTATTCCAGGTGAGGTCTCACCAGGGCAGAGTAGAGGTGTGTGTGTGTGGAGGGGCAAACGTCCCTTGATCTGCGGGACACAGTCCTCCTAATGCACCCCAGGATACCATTGGCCTTCCTGGCCACCAGGGCACACTGCTGTGCCATGGAGAGCTTGTTGTCAACCAGGACTCTCAGGTCCTTCACCACTATTAAACTGAACAGGAAGTGACTGCAATAGCTAAATGGCATCTACTGAGACTTCATTAACTCTCTTTATAATACTGTTTGAAGAATGGTAATCAAGAAGCCTAAAAAACTGAAGTAAAAAGAACATCCTCCCATCTTACTACATTGAGCCCAGTAAAATCGCCAGAGGAATTAGAATGTCACACAAGTCTATTCAGAGCTCAGTCCCCACTGAAGCACACATTTGGATATCCTGTTCATCTTTGCACTAGAAGTAGCTCTGAAAGAGTATATTAAATGAAAGAAGTAAGATTTGCCTCAATTAGTAAGTGTAGGTAAAGGCTCACAGATAGCACCAGATTAGTTGTGGTTGTGGAAGCTGTGGTAGGATCAGGTAGAGAGAGCAACTACTTTAATTTCATTACCTATTAAAAAAAAATAGTATTTATATTGCAATAACTGGATTTTATTTAACATGAGAGTTAGTTAACATAAGAATGTGAATATTCAGACAAAAGCTGTTCAGAAAAATGGAGCTGAAAGAAAAAGGCTGCCTGCTGTGTCTTCTGAATGTGCTGTAAGTATGGAAAAAGAATCCAATACTTTGTAGTCTTGTTAGGACAAAAATATTCTGGTATTCCTAGGTTACCATGTTCTAACCACTTCCTCTTGTTCCTCCAAATCAGCGTACTGACTGGGCTTTTTGTTAACAGGATAAACATGCTCTGTTGGATGTGACTCCTAAAGCAGTGGACCTGCTAAATTATACCCAGTGGTTTCCAATTGTGGTCTTCTTTAATCCAGACAGTAAGCAGGGTGTGAAAACTATGAGACAAAGGCTATGTTCCACATCTAACAAGAGCTCAAGAAAACTTTATGAGCAAGCAAATAAATTGAAGAAAACTTGTTCCCACCTCTTTACAGGTAAGGGAGAATGTGTGTCTAACCTGTCTATGAAGGGAGCAGTGGATGCGACACTGAGTCCTGAGACACACAGTTACTAGTCTGCTTATTAAGTTGTGCAGGCTGGACCTAAAAAGGGTGTGTGAAGTGAAGGTATGGTCTTGGTCATTGATTACTTTTTTCAAAGGTTGTTATTATACCAAATTCTAATACAAAAGGTGTGAATCAGCCAACAGTCATTAAAAGAGAAGTGATGTAATAAGCTTGGGTAATAGACAAAAATACCATGCTTCTGACAAGTGATCTAAGTGAAATGGCTGTTAAACATTTTCACATAACTAAACCAGAAAAGCAAAGACTGGGTGAAGGATCACACTGTATATGCTGTGTATATGTACTTTTTCCTTCCAATTTTTATAGCTACCATCAATTTGAATTCAGCCAACGACAGCTGGTATGGTAGTCTGAAAGACACAATTCAGCAACAGCAAGGAGAGGCAGTATGGGTATCAGAAGGAAAGGTAAGCAGCCCCTACTGTATGAACAAGTACATGTCTCAAGATACCTCTTACCAGTAAAAATAATTCTGTTTGCCACTGCTGAATGGGCTAGACGAGTAGTCAGTTGCTGTCTTTCTTAGTAACAAAAAAAATAACCATTTTTCTGTTATACTTTGAAGCTTTCGTCACTAGGTCTGTTTCTAGGGGAGAACAAGTTAGGGATAACCTTTTATAGGACTTTGCTTTATGATTCTACATTTGAGTTCCTTTGCATTCTACAAAGTCATTCTGAAAAGAGTTGTTTGGCATGATGTTGAGAACTAGTCTCTAATTCTTATGTATTTAATATTTGTTCCTTAATTCTTCCTGACTTTTTTCTAGATGGATGGGATGGAAGATGATGCAGATGATCGTATGTCTTACCTTACTGCAATGGGTGCTGACTATTTGAGTTGTGACAGTCGGCTGATTAGTGACCTAGAGGATACAGATGGAGAAGGAGGAACATATACTGACAATGAACTTGATGAACCTTTGGATGAACCAAGAATTTCATCTGTTAGCCGCTCCTCTGAACCTGTGCATCATGAGGAGGTGAGATGATTGAATTTTCCACATGACTGTGCATTGGGACTTTGTGAAAGATATGTATATATGGCTTTAAAATTAGGGTTTTTTAAAACTGTAGCTTTGTCTTTCCTCTTACAATGTTTCAGAGATACGTTGTGTAGAACAAAAATAATGGTTCTGTTTTTCTGCATAACTCTATAGGTTTCCTGATAATGTCTCGTCACTTTGAACTTTGCAATTACGTCTGCAGTGTTTGTGGTGATGTTGCTGACAGTAATTTGACTTCTGGTTACTGTTCCCAAAATAGTAAAACTGAGGGAGGGAAAAATTGATTGTATAACTGGATACTGCAGTGACTTTATCTTCTTATTTTCTTTCACAGAGTTTAAAAAAATGTAGTCCAGAACCAAGGACTCAGTTGAGAAAAGCTGGTAGCAGGGAGATACTTAGAGAACCAAGTCCACCTCCAGCATTCAAGCCTGAACCACCTAAGGTAAAATTCAAGAAACAAATCTGAATAAAATACTCCTCTGTTTTTGGAGAACTCCCTAGGTTAGCACATTAGGAAGTGCAATAGGAATGATTAGAGACTAGAAAACATTGTAAGTGTGGAGAGAAGGAATGACTGAAGGGGCTGTAGGATCAAACAGCAAGTGAAAAAGGGTAACAGTCCTCTTCAAATATGTGTGATCTTTACGTGAAATTGGAGAGTAGATGCCTTTTTTTTTTTTTTTTGTCTGCTTACAAATCAAAAGGCTTTTTTCTTTTTCTCAATAAGAACAAATGTAGGCAGTCATCAGGAAAAGCGTATCTGATGGTGATTGTCATGAGGCACAAAACCAGAATCTACCACCTCTGAAATCATCACTAGAAATTGATGTTAATTGTTTATTCAAACCTTGCTCGGGAATGATGCAGGGAAAAAATGTTTGGGCACCAGATTCTGTTTTAGGGGTCAGGGGAAATTAAGAAGTGCTAAGTCCTTTCTTTGCAAGGACAGGTGTCTTCATATGCTGTATGTATTCAATATATATTCAGGAATGCTTTGACAACAGAGATTGGACAGAGCAGGACATGTGTAAGGAATATGAAGATGGAATAGAGAAGAACAGACTTTGGTTTTGTGCACTTCCAAACTCCTGGTAGTGATAATTATACATAAGGTAGTACTGACAAATCATTTGGGAGGTCACTTTTCTCTGTGATGTCCCCTAACACACTTTGTAGTTCTAGTAATCCTTAATAAATGGGACAAACAAGTCTAAATGTGCTAGTTTTCTATAGGTTGATTATGTAGTGTGTACATCCAGAATATTGCATTGGTTCAAATAGCTTTCAAGTATTAGTTCAGATTTTCAATTCAGAAGGTTGACCCTATTAAATACATAAGCAAAATTATTAATTTCAGGTTAAAGCCTTGATTTGAATTGAAAATTCTGAAGTTGTTGATGTAAACTTTGCATGTTTTTTACTTTCAGGGAAAGTTACAAAACAAAGAGGATCTCTATGACTTCCCCAAGAACTATGACTCCAAATCAAGTAATGTTGCTGTTAGCAGTGAGACTTCAACTGTATCAGCTAAAGCAGCACCACCACCTGTTTCTGTGAAACCTACCTTTGGGCGTCCCATCCTGAGGAACTCTCAGCCAGCAATCCCACCAGCAGAAGAGGAGGAAGAGGCAAAGTTGGAAGAGGAAGGAAGCGAACAAGAAAATACTCCAAAATCTGTATTGAGGAAAGTAAAAATATTTGAAGAGATGGATCACAAGGCAAGGATGCAAAGAATGCAAGAGCTACAGGAAGCCCAGAATGCCAGGGTAGGAAGAGATGCATTATTGTTTGTAAAATTGTGCATTATACTGTGCCTTCCAGCATATAGAACAGCCTGCGTCCTGAAAATCAAAATCAGGCCCTTGCCATTACATTGCTTCTAGAGGGAGAAGTTTGGGAAACTATCACACATACAGGCATACCATTGTGTGGATGTGGATGTAAAAAGAGGACGTAATTCAAGGCTTCCTATACTACCTATAGAAAGTTGACTTCTAATAATTCTGTTCCTTCTGGCAATCCGTTGTTTTCATGTGCACTGTGAGTTACTATGATATAAAAGATGTATGTAAATTAAGGAGTAAGTGAAGAAGTCATTGATACAGTTATCAGTTTGCTTTCAGATGTAGCTGTGACCTGCTAGATCTATGGTCTAGGATCCCCAGTGGTTACACTTTAAAAGAACAGTTATTTTCTCCTACTTTCTTCTAAAGCTTGAAATAGCCCAGAAGCACCCGGATATTTATGCTGTCCCTGTCAAAACACAAAAGTCAGAACAGAGCTGGCCCCAGCCTATGAGGTAAGCTGTATCCAGTGTAAAACATTCTTTCTTGATTATTTATCTCACCATCAGGAAACTGGAAACTTGTCAGGTTTTATTCATACAAATAATCCTGCCTGGGTATATTGCATTGTTTTTCTGCTTCAGAGATTACTGGAAAGATGGGGCAAAATTTCACAGCATGTTAGGGGTTGAAAGGGATCTCTGGAGATCTTTGAGTCCAGCCCTCTGCCAAAGGAGGGTCACCTAGAGCAGGTTGCCCAGGACCACATCCAGGCAGGTTTTGACTATCTCTAGAGAAGTAAACTCTTCATGTTTTTCAGGAAGTTTCTTTCCTTTAGTTTGTTCACAGTATTTGAGTTACCTAGGCAGAAACACTACCTGCTTTTGCTGAAATTTTTGCAGAGGCAATTTTTCCCCCCGATCAGTATTGCTTGGCTTTTTTTCATTCACATCTTCTGATGCCCATTCTTCCTCTGCTAGATACATGATGACTGTTAGTCTGTCCTAACAAATAATTGCTGTTTTAATTGGTTAACAATTACTTAAATGCTTATTCAGTTACGAATGTGTTGTGTGGGAAGGAAAACTGAGGATGAAACTTGCTTGAGGTCATGCATCAAGTCTCATGGAAGTAGTAGTATCTCATGAAATTCAGTGAGTTCTAGGCTGGTTGACTATCGTGTCAAGATGTACACTGCATGTTTCTATGGCTTGAAGGTTGTCTGTGCAAGAGCTAGCACACTGAGTGATGGGTCTTGTTTTCTGCTCTGTAGGACTAGAAGTTTTTCTTGACTCTTAGTGCCTCATGGTAATAGCCAATAGCAATGGGACTTACCTAGTGAATCAAATCCTTTGAGGTCATAGTATATAATCTGAAATGCACAGATGGAAAACATTAAGTTGTTATTTTAAGGTTTTTTTCATGGGTTTAAAAAAGTACACGTGGGCATGTGGACAATAGGGAAGGAGGGTAACATCTTGATTTTTTTTGTACAATATGGATTGCAAAAATCATGTATTTTGCAACTGAAGAAATGCCCTTCCTTGGCAAGTTTTCTTTCTATAGTGCTTAGTGTCACATTAAACAGGTAGCATGAGAGGTATAAAAAGCAAATATGTGGATTATTTCTGACCACTTCTACATATAAGAGCCTTGAATGAAGAGAAAAGGCTGTCAGTTTAAGCAATGTCACTAAGAAATCGTCACACTTGAGATGGGAAACTGGGGTTGTTATAGAAAGAGTCTGGTATGGAAATAATTAAGATGTCAGTTAATGTAGCGACAATGGCTGAAAGCTTATCTGCTCAGAGAATAAAGTGCTGTAAAGCTCTGGATGTGTGTGTGTGTGAGGGGGTGCAAATGAGATGCCCCTACAGATAGGCTTACCATGGCCATGCAGATGTTTATGGGCTAGAATGGGTTTAATTTGCTTCATGCGTCTTTCCAGGTTGTACCTGTCCATAAATCCAATACTAAGTGTAACTAATTTTTAAGTTTTTCAGAATGGAAGTATTATGTCTTTCTCTTCTGTCTTTCTGTGTTAGCTCCAGACCTCCAGAGCCCCAGAAAGCTCCTACTAGACCTTACCTAGAGAGCCATGGCAGTTACGGTAGTGATGCGGAGGAGGAGGAGGAGTACCGTCGGCAGCTATCGGACCACTCGAAGAAGGGGTATTATGGACAGCCATCCAGATACAGAGACACAGAGTTGTAGGCTTGCTAGCATGTGCACATGTAATGAATGCTCTTTTGAGGTTTCTTCCTTCACAGCCAAAGTGGAGCATTAGATATTATGGAAAAGCTATATTTTTCTTGGGGGTGGTGTTAGAGGGTACACTACTCAACTTAGACATATCTTTATTCTGGAACTGGAAGAGTTCATTTTTGGGGATATTTTTTTCAAATTTTTTGTTGTTAGCATCTAAGAAAATAAATCACTATTGCCTGAATGCTGTTGCCTGTTTTATAAGGNATCTTGACATAAAAACCCTTTTCTTCCGTTGTATTAATGCTGCCTTTTCTTTTGGACTGTTCTGCTGTGTTATGGAAGTATGATCACAGAGATACGCTTCTTAATGCAATAGAACTAAATTTGAAAGTGTATTTGAAGAAGAGCAAGTGCCTTTAACAAGAAGCATCTTAAACTGTTTGTTTTGGCATCTGATACTTGGTGCAAAGCTGTAACATACTAAAAGGGGATTGACTGTTTTACCTATCTTTTTTTTAATCAGTTTCATGGTAACAGTTTCCACTGCATGGTATTTTTCTAAGTTCATAGATGCATATGCAATATGTCTTAAATACTGACTGTACATAATAAAGTTTCAATTGACTGTGTTGTTGGAAAAGATCAGGATTGTGTAGAAAGTCAGTAATGTATTAAAATTTACACAGACTGCAAATAATAAAGGTTATATTCTAGACAAACTTTTTCTGTCTTATTTTAAACAGTATTAGTCTTCTGGAGTCTCTGACTTTCATGAGTATAATTGTACCAGTACACTGATCAGTTTGGAGTCTCATTTCCTGCTGTTCGGATAACTTGGAAATGTCACTCGATGTTTCCTCACAAGTGTTCCAAACATAATGTTAAAATTTGTTATGATTTAAAAGAACACTGACAGAACCTATGGACCTCCTGTACAATACTTGTCTTTTAAAGAATTAACTTCTACCTACTCATTCCTCCTCTTTACCTTTAATTCTGCTATATAAAATAAAAAATCATTACGGGATCATAGAAAAATTTGGTTTTGCTCAAGCAGTAGGAAAGATGGTTGTCCAGTGTTATCTTAAAAAAAAAAAAAGTTAGAATTTTCATTTTGAGACAAAGGAATAGATGCCTGTCCCCTGAGAAATTTTGTGCAGCACCCTCATAGCTTAAATAGTCAAATAGAATCATTTAGGTTAGAAAGGACTCTTTGGATCATCACCCTATCTGTATGTCTTTTAAATACCTCTGGGGGTGGTGACTCCACCACTTCCCTGGGCAGTCTATTCCAGTGTTTGACAACCCTTTCAGTGAAGAAATCTTTCCTAATATCGAACTCAAATCATCTCTGGTGCAGTTTTAGGGCCATTTCCTTTTGTCTTGTCACTCACTCCTTAGTAGAAGAAGCTGACCTACACTTCACTGCAACTACCTCAAACAAAGGTGTAGAGCAATAATGTCCCCATTCAGCCTCCTTCTTCTAGGCAAAACAATCCCAGCTCCCTTAGCTGCTCTTTGTAAAACTTGACACAGAATCACAGATATTAGGGGCCGGAAGGGACCTAGAAGATCATCTAGTCCAACCCCCCTGCCTGAGCAGGATCACCTAGACCAAGTCACCCAGGAAAAGATCCAGGTGGGTCTTAAGTGTCTCCAGAGATGGAGACTCCACAACCCCCCTGGGCAGCCTGTTCCAGAGCTCTGTCACCCTCACTGAGAAAAAGTTCCTTCTTGTGTTGATCCTAAACCTCTTGTGCTCCTACTTGCACCCATTGCCTCTCGTCCTGTCATTGGACGACA
>VYZU01066519.1:0-48737 GCA_013401355.1 Ceyx cyanopectus
TCCATAAGATTTCTTCAAACTGCTTCCCATCCCCATTTCTGAGGTCAGCCTTAAACTGAAATTTTAGTTTTTTTGGGGAAGCTGAAGTTTGTATGAAGACAAATGAGACCACTCAGAAAACCCAGAAACTACGAAGTAGACAGTTACACTTTCTAGTCTCAGAGAGCACCTCCTCAAACACTAGCCATGTTTGATGAATGAAATGCATGACAGAAGCCAGAGTCCCATGTGTGCTGTGAACAGAGACTGCTTTTCACCCCTGTCAGAGCTCCTAAACCTGTACAGGGCAGGCTTTTACATTCATAGCCTACTCATCACAGATGCTAGGAGATAGGAAACATGCTTTAAAGGGTTCTGTAACAACCATTACCATCCTACCCTATTTACTTCATAAACAACTTAGAAGTACCAAAAAGCATTTCAGTGAAATAACAGTGAATTTAAGCTTTTCTTCCTCTAAATATGAGTGGGTCTGTTGGGGTTTAATCACATTTATGGAAGAAAACCCCTTCTATTAACAAAGGCTAAACATGATGAGAATTATCTAACCTCATTTTCAGCACATTCTTCCATATTTCCAGGTCTTTAATACCAGTCTGTAACTTGGTTCAGAGTCTTTCATGCTTACTGAGAACAGGAAAATACAGTGTTGCTGGCTCATCCTGGAGGCATTGCTGCTGCAAAGCACTCTGAAGCTAGTTTGGTTAAGACACCCTCCTTCTAAAAGGAACAAAGTTGTCTGAAAACCAGGATGATCAGATTTGGGTAAAACCCTGAACAGGTTTCACAATCTAGGATCAGGGCAGCCCCCAGACTGATACAAGATGCTCTCTTTTAACACCCCTCCCACCCCAAAGGGAAGAGAAGGGAAATAAGGGAGAGAGACTTAGCAATTAGAAAAGGAAAATAGAACAGCTTTAATGAAAATTAAAATAATATTCATAATGATAATAAATGGAATGTATATAAATATGTACAAAACCAGTACTGAACCCAACCCCCCAATGGTAATTATGTGATTGGACTGTCTTTGGAAAATGAGGTTTATTTCTATGCTATGTGCCATAAACTACTTGGATTAGAAACAAGGATACAGATTTAGTAAATAATTTTCTTGTTGATTATTAAATGCTTTACTGGGAGAACTATTTATCTGATTTGAAATCATTCTTAATAATATTTTAAAATACTTGCACTTAAACTTTAAAAGCATAGAAATATTTCTTTCCTAGAGGAACTTTCAAACCTTCATCATCATCAAAATGAGTAAGATCTATTAAAACATAGTGGTTTCAGTAGTTGCAGATGCACTGCACTGACCTCAGATTTGTAATTTAAGGTTAAGGTTTAGAGATAAAGGGGAAGGGAAAGATGGCAGCAGTCCACCCTTGTTTATCTTGTTTAAGCAATTTTTGTCCTAGCCCAGACCAATGACTTAGGCAATGACTCCACATTGCATAAGGACTCTCTACATCTGACTTTATCTTAAGTCATTTGAAGAGATATTGCTCAGGGTTTTAACCATCACCAGCAACAAAGCTACCATGCACAGACATGGTAGACAACAAAGCTGCAGTCTCTTGGTATAGGCTACTTCTCATATGCTGAGGTGTGAAACAAAACCACAGCTACCTGATTTTCTACACCATTTTTACAGCAGTGTGCTAAACTTGGTACTTGTGCTATCCTTACCTGATGTAACAGCTGAGGTGGTGCTGGTAAACTACTCAGTTTCAGAAAGATTGCAGTCTAAGTTTCAGCTGTGATCTCTTTAAGCATTTTTTTTCCACGTTTAACTTTTATATCAACTGGCATCATGTGTAGGTCTCACATTAAGAAGATATTAAGCACTTCAGAGCTATAGAGGAAGTCCAAGGAACATCATTACCCTCTCCAAAACAGCTGCAGGGGGAAAAACATTAATAATCAGTCCAAAAGCAAAACACATACACATTCCATTGCTCCTTTTTCTCCACTGATGCTACAATTTCATTTGCACACTGATAACCAGTGACCACGATGGGAGAAAGGATCTGCCGTCCTGATCCTACCACTGCTGAAAGAAGTTTTGGCAAAAACCTCCAAGCTTCAATTTTCCATTCTTAAAAAAAATAAATCTGAAGAGCTCCACTGCCTGTCACCTTCTTTTTTCCAGGTCACATTAATTGTCACAAAGCTCCTAAACATTCAGCAATAGCTCAGATAACTGTCTGGTCTCTGATGCTGGTCTCATGATGCATCTGTGTGCTACAGGCAAGACAGCCCAGACTCCTGCTGACTGAAGGCCACTGCAGAAGCTGTAGACTTTAGTATCCAAACAGCTCTGAGTGAGAAACAGTACTCTGACATTTCCTCATTTTTGTAGATTCTTTTAGAAAGGGCACACAAAGGGCAATGGCATTCAAGCTCTGGGTGCAGAGTTTTTTCCAGAGCAGCACACACTTGCACAATGCACAGGAATTACATACCACGGTCTAAAGCCTTCCAGCTCATCTTCTAAACTGGCACTGAGGTATCTAAGCTGCTTGGCTAAACTTCTCTAGGTACCTTAAGGAAAAAAACAAAACAAAGCAAAACAAAAAACAAACAAACAACAAAATAAAACAAACCCAAACCATGCACATTTTCAGCAAATGTTACTGAGGCTTTGAATAACATATATATTTTTATATATATATATATGGCTTGGATGATGCTCTGAGCTTTTCACTTAAGCCTAGTGGTGTTATGCTGCAGCTGTGACAACAGCATCACTCTGACTCTGGAGCTCTGCCCACGCTGCTTGACTTAATATTTAGTTCTGTAGTTTTCCTACTCCTTCAAAAAAAAAAAACAAAAACAAACCAAAAAAACTGGGACATTATGGTGCCAAGTGTCATTCCACTTCTAAGCTGAAGCATTTGTACCAAACACCTCCTTTTTAGCAGTAACTTGTGAACTAACTTATTACTGTCTCTCCTGTGCATCTACTATATGCAGGGAGTTTCTCAAGCAAACTGGAAACACAGTTCACAAGGCTGGGTAATAATTCTTGTGATCATTAAACACTGTTTAACAAAGAACTGCTGTTCCTCTTTTGAACAGCAATACAAGAAGAGGAAATCCCTTTAAAACATCATGATTTAAAAGTCTAAGAACTCTGCCACTGTGGACAAAGCCTAGATTTTACCTGGTATTTTAACCCAACACCTCCTTACACTCATCTGGAAGCAAAACACACATCTACTATCCATTTGGGTCAGATCCTTTCCACACAGCTACAAAAATGCAAGTCAAATTATCAACAACATTTTGTTAATAATTATGTGATTATATAACATACCCCTTCCTCAAGAGAAAATGAGCTTGCCTGCAACTGACTGGAGGGGAGTCCAGGACAAGAATGATGGGCTGTGCCTCCAGCCAATGCTATATGTGCAGCATGTATCTGTGGGAGTGTTGTTCACTTCTGAACTAGGGTACAAGCACCAGGATCAGGTAAGCACCAATGACCTAGTTACCTGCTGAGGCTCACCATGCTGGACTGGCTGCACACACTGCTGAGCTGCACTCTCAGCTATAAGGATGAAACCAAACCAACCAGCAAAACTTAATCCAGGTCTGCAGCCTCATCTGCCACTGGCTGCAGTGGGTCAGCTGCAGCCACTTACACTCAGCAGCTATACTCTGAAGCAAGAAACATTGGCAGTAATCATCTTGCTCAGATGAGGTTTTGCCTATACTGCAGAACGCAACTGAGACAAATATAGGCCAACCCACAGCAAACCTCATCTAAGGAAATAAATCTAACAAATTGACCCTGAGAGTGCAGAACTAGCAGGGAAAATGAAAGAGGACAGGCCAGCAACACAAGCACAAATGCAGGAAACCCAGCAGGTTGTACATCCTGCTCCACAGCATCGCCACAGCTATTCTTAGCTGCACTGGTTGGTGTGAGGGAGACCTGGGATGCACACCAACCCTGTGACTAGAAATGGAGCTTGGGTGATGGGGGGGTGAGGATTACAATCTGGACTGAGCACTACCTTAAGGTTTGTGTTGTCACAAAATAAAAGTTAACACAAAATAAGCTACGTGAATGCTAAGCAAAGCTTTGCAGGCAAGGGTTTCATGCCAGCTTTGGGATGCTAGCAAGGGTCAGACTGAAAAGTGCTTTCCTACTGGGAGTGCTTCCCTGCCTGAAGTCAGACTGATTCACTCCCATTCTGCCCTTCCCCTGGGGCATCAGCACCTCTGATGCAAAAGCACCAAGAAGTTGTTCTGAGCACTGGATGTGGTCCTTGAGTTGCTCAGGCAGTTATCTGGGTTTAGGAGGTCTAGAGATGGTTTGGGTAAAGGTCCAAGCAAAAATAAGCTACAGACCTGAGGCTTCCCTTCCCGTGCTCTTAAAAATTCCCACACCAGCCCATCTCATAAAGGATGTTCAATGCTAAATTGAAATCACAACTGTTCATGAGTAGCAGCAGCTTTGGAAAACAGCAGAACTGTAGCCCATATGCAATGCTTACAGTATAAACAAACATACCACTCTGCATATAGAACTCAAAATATGGAATCACTTCTCCCTCTTGAAGGAGAAGCAAAGCAGCTGCTGAAGCTGCAAGAGTGAAGGGTTCCAAAATGAACTCCTCATTGCAAGCTCACAAACACCTCAAGGCATCCATTACTAATGATCCTGCTCTCCTCAGTTACCTTTCTCTGCAGTCAGTCCTTTCCTCCCAGCAAACTTCACAAACTGAAGTGTTCCTGAACTGAAACAAAGCTGAAAAACACCGAAGCATCTTCTGCTCAAAAGCACCTACCTGCCAAAGACACTTGAGTGAAACAGCACAGACTTCTATTAGGAAGCTACCTTACTGACCTGTATGTCAGATACTTAGCCACAACCATTCAACAGCACAGGAAATATAATTTTTTTCTTTACAAAGACTGTTTTTCTTAGGCAAAAAGTGTTTTGCATAATTAACTCTTCACAGGATACTAGAACTGGGTAACTGTTCTTCCAATTGCACCTGGAACCCAGACAGTCAGAGGCCATCACTTTACAACCCATTTATTAACCTCCTCTTCTGCTCTTTGCACTTGCTTCAGGGGTTCTGGGAGATGGTGAAAGTGCACTTCACTAGTCAAATTTTTTCCTAAGAACTGACCTGAGAAAGAAATCCCCACTAAAAGCATTTGACATTTATGAGCTCCATTTTATTTTCTCAGGACCTTAATACTTAATAAAAATAAAAGAAACCCACCCACTATACTATTTTTAAAGAATGCAGAAAGAATTATCAATGAACACTAGCTATGCCAATTACATTTCAACATTGCTCATAAAACAGAATCCAGGGCTTGAAAAAAAAAAAAAAGCCTAAATCAATCCCATGTGCTTTTTGGAGACATGTAAACTAATGATATTTTCCAGTATCGTGGATTTGCTCTTCAACTACTTAGGTAACATGGAGAATGCAAAAATGAAAACAAAGAAACCAAACATAAATAGCAGCCTGCTAAAGCACAGTACTGTACCTCACAGGCAGCTAACCACACAAAGCAAAGGTCATAAGGACTAATCAGCCCAACTGTTATCAGCAACACTACATTTGATTTGGAAAACTGTCAAAACTGGCTTTAGCTCAGGCAAATAGAGCATCCACCTCTTTCTGTCCAGCAGAGAAAGAAAAAAAACCCAGCAAAATTACTACAGAGCTCAACAACTGAAACACATACCTAAAAAGGGTGCAGCCAATGCTATGCTATGAAACTAAAATAGAGCATATTTATGTTTTTATATATATAGTTAGCAGTGTTTCCCATTCCCTCTCCATGGAACTCAAAACATCTAGCTACAAAAATCACTCCCTCTGTCCCCCACAGTCTCTCCATAGCTGAAGAGATTAAAAAGTGCAGTCAAAGCAGGGGGCAGGGGAAGGAGAATGGCAAGAATCTTTATCCCTTCTGCCCAACTCTACTGGGCAGTTTTTAATAAAGACAGATGGCCCAATTTCAGAAGCAAACAGCAACTTTGCTTTAGCTAAACTTTTCAGCAAGTCTTAGACTCTTTAGTGGGCTTTTTTTCTTTATTTTTGAAGAACAAGGAAAAGGAGTAAAATCCTGGAATGACACTCTTGATTGCATTTCTGCAGAAAATTTAGAAACACAACAGCACTCCTAACACATCCCTAAAATCCAGGTACTTTCAGGAATTCTTGAAAAGCCAAGCTGTACTGGCAAAGGCTTTGGATTCACTCCCACAAGCAACTCCTTGCATGCAAGTAACAACTCATCAGCCCAATTTAGCTATTCATGATACAGAAATTTACAGGACTAAGGCCTTTCCATGACTTTTTGGGAGTCACAAGTTGGGGCTAGTTTTGTCTTTTACATACCTGTGTATATATCCATACCAAATACCACAATGCAGCAATAACAGGTATTACAAAAGCCTAGAATGGATATTGAGAGCAATGGAGAAAAAAAAATTCTAAGAAGAAATTTGTTAAAAAGTAAAGCTTCGTGGTACTAGTGAGCCCACTGAGTGTCTGAATTAGCTCTGCACTGCAACTTCAATGCAGATATTATCTAAGAAGAAATGCCAAAATAGCCTGTTTCTGGATGAAACACATGCTAGGTGTAAAATATTCACCCAATGATGTTCAGTTTACCTCTGACACAATTAATCAGAAGCATAACCAATCTAGACAGTGAAATACAAACTTTTTCCTTAAAATCAGTGTTCCGTGGTTTGTTTTTTTTATTATTATTTTAAAAATTCAGGAATGTGATACACAATACAATTAGCTCCCCACCACTGCAGTGTTCACTTACATGAGATTCACTAGTTTCATGCTTTGTGGAGGAAAAAAAAAGAAAGCAAAATAAAGAAACCCAAACAACAGAAGAGACTGACTGCACAGTGTTTGTGAATGCTCCCAGCAGTCTGCAACCACCATCTCCAGAACAAACCAAGTCTGTGTAAGCACAGACAGATCCAAGTTCAAAGAAATCAAGCTGTATCACAAGCTAGAAGGCCACAGCTGGGTCTCCTAGAGCCAGAAGGAACACAAAAACTTGTGTTTCTGCTGCTGTACAGCCACCACCTTGACCTGAAAAGGCTAACAGGTCCTGTTAACACCCAGTGGTGCTGCACATGCACATGACAGAGGCCATGCAACTGCACCTTCTGCCCCCATCATCATCATCATCACATCTGCATCCTGTCCTGATAATAAAAATAACACGGGGGGAGAGATTTTTTTGTCTTTTAAGCTAGCCATTGCCTGCAATGGACACAGAAATAGAAAAATATTACTTCTGGCACACACAAAAAAAAAAGATTAAATAGTTACAATGGAATCAGTGACTACAACTCCATCTATTCAGATGCACTTACTGAGACTGTTAACCATCAGTGGCAACTGTCAAGAATTAATAGCTGCTCTATTTTTACAAGAGCAACAGAAGTCAGGCTTCTCAGTGCTACTATGGTTTGTCTTGGGTTTTGTTTTGGTTTGTTGTTTTTTTTTTTTAATAAAGAGCAACAGCTCTGTGGTGCATTAGTGATATACAGCAGAACCTCAGTAATTCGTACTGAGACCAATTTTAAACTAGTGAGCAAAACAATCAGTGAAAGTTTCCCATCAAAAGCAAGGATACACATTAAAAAAAAAAAAGTACTTTGTTCATTTCAAAATTTACTTGGTTAATTAATACTTTGTAGAATACTAGCAACGGTAGCATATTCTGCACATGTAGTCTCATACAAGATCTCATTTAACAGTCAACTCTAGATCATATACAGGTAACAGAAGAAAGAGTTATGGTAATCCAGACAAAACCAAACCATATATAAATACTATATTAACATATTTAAGTTAGTTTAGGAGACTATACAACAAGCATGAACACAGAAAACGGTGAGAGCTGCTGATGGCTGTGAAGCACCAACACCCCTCAAGGCAGCACAAAGCTGAACTGACCCATCCACACACCGCAGCTTTCTGGATGTTCCCGAGCAGCCACGAGGCAGAGCAGCCTGGACCAAGCTCCTCTACTTTGCCAGTGCTTTGGCACGTTGGGTTTGGCCAATGCATTGGCATGCCATGAAAAGCCAGTCCGGCCCTGTAGGCTGCACAGTTTGTACAACACTGGTGATCCACCCATGGACAATCAGGAGTTGACTGCAACGCTCTGCTAAAGAAGCTGGGCAAGACCACTGACATGACCTGGGCCAAGGCAGGTCTAACGAGCAGCAGGCTGTTTTGAGCTACTTATGAGCAATTATCATATGAGATGCACATTAGAAATGCAAACTAGTGAGGTGTTCTTTATCCAGAGGCAAAGCTACATTCCCTTCGCTAATAAAACATTTGTTTTAAAAAAATCTACATTTAAATACTGTTAAAAACCTGAAAACCACAGCATCAATGAATTTCGTAAGGCCAAAACTACCCTCAGTTCCCTCTGTTGTGCCTAGGTATTGCAATACATTTTTAGAAGTAAATACCATGTAATTTAGTTTCTTATACTCCTCCCACAGTGCCTTCCAGTAACAGATCTCAGAGCTCTTCACACGAGAGTTAAGCCTCACAACACCCCTGTGAGGTAGGTATTATCCCCATTTTAAGACAGGGAAACTGAGGCAGAGTGTTTATCATGTCCAGAGTCATAGAGCAAACAATGGAAGATCTGAGTTTTCCAGTTTTGAGCACAGGAGCAGTCAATTAAATCACAAGACATTCTTTCCCACACACAACTTGAGGGTGGATGGAAAAGGTCAGCGTTTTAGATTAGATCCCTTGAACGTTTTATCTTCAACTCTCATCTAGTCTCTGCCAAATTCAGAGTCCACAGACCAGTTTCTCCTTTGTTAAGGTGTAAATTGGCAGCATACTGGAACAGCTTCTTTAGAGCCAGGTGTCAGTTAACTTAAACCATAGATTCAGATGCTTAACAAGTGAAATTATGTGATACATCAACATCTCAAAGTGTGAAGTACAGTGAATGAAATCCTACCCTCTGCTCCACTTCCTCCAAAGTCAGCAGAAGGTTCCTGAGTACACAGTGCAAGCCCAGGACTGCAGTCACTGTGCAAGTGCTGACAGACACACTACATCAAGCAAAATGCACCACAGAATCACTTGTTACAGAGGCAACTGTCTGTGCTTAGAAGTATGAATGATGCTGGTGGTGCTTGGCAGACTTTCTCTGACAGAGCACTTACTGACATGACTAATTCTTTCATCTTAGTAAACTGAGCATCAGTTAAAAATGAAGCTCCAGCTCTTCATTCATAGCACTGTGAGTCAAGGATTTTTTTTTTAAACCTCAAAGACTTTTATGACCAGACACAACTTAGAAATAAGGAAAACCACCAGAAAATCCATAAAATATGGAAGTATGCATTACTTTTATCAGCTAGTCTCACACCTTGATCACAGAGCAGTGTACAGTAGCTTCAACTTCCACTGTGGTAGGAAAAAACCCTTTCCCATCTGGTATTTCCACAAGCAGCTGTTATCTTTTTAATTACCTCACTACCTTACCAGGAAAACTGGGGATGGTTTCTAACAATCCTATGATGTTCTCTTTAAAATATGCTATACAATAAATTCATTAGAAAAGCCTTCACATTATTATATATGTTTAAGAAAAATATGTGAAACTGCAAAGTGGTTTCCAGTTTTAAGTAGTTATATCTTTAAAAACGTTCTATGAACTTTGGTTTCCTTAGGGCTTCTAAATAAACAATATATTAAAATATCTACAAATCAAATATGAAAGGAAAGAGTAGGTCCAAGGAGTCTGTAACGCAAATGTGAGTTCTTAGATGCTTATCCCTCAAATACACCTTTTCACTGGAAAAAACATACTTTTAATTTGAAGCACAGCAAACCATGTCTGCTGAAATGTCAAAACTGAAGTTGTTACAGCATTGATGCATTTTCTCTCCATCCCAGTACAAGGCCAACACAAACACATTGTATCATGACAGTGACATGACCTCCTTTAAAACAAGCATTCTAGAGTTAGCAATATGACAAGAACGAGGACTCGGCCATTACACTACTTGGCAAAAAAAATTTAATCTGAAAACATCTGTCTCTTCCTCTTGGAATACAGCTGTTGTCAAAGTCACCAGAACTCCAGCAGCACCATTGGGGGGGGGAGGGGGGGTTACAAAGAGGATTCGAACTGCTCGTTTTGGTCGGCGTTTGCCTCTAGCTTAACCGAAGGGACGCTCTCCGACTTAGTCCTCCTGGTTTTGGGGAAATCAATGACAACTTCCGAACAAGAAATACTAAGCGAGGAAGATTTTTCTGTCTTCTTTGCAGCGCTGCCTTCTCCCGTTCCGCAGCACTGCTTCAAAGCACACTGAGTCCTGCAAGGCAACTCACACCTGCCTCGCCCCGACTCGGAGCCGACGCTGGCGAACTCAGGCTGGATGGTGGTGGCGTGGATCCCCTCGTCGTGGAAGATCTCTTTGATGCGCTTTGCCACCAGCATGTAGGTGGAGGGGTCAGGGCACTTGATGTGAGCGGTGCCAATGATTCTACTGCCCGCCAGCTGCCAGATGTGTAACTCGTGGATCGCTTCCACTCCTTCCAGGGTGCGCAGTTTTGAGTTCAAAGAGTGAACGTCGATTTGCTTGGGGACAGTCTGCAGAAGTATAAGGGCTGACTCCTTCAGTAAGGGGTAAGTTGTGTACAGGAGTATACAAACCATTATCAGACACAGGACGGGGTCTAAATAGAGCAGCCAGCATGGACCAGCCACTGTAATGCCCTCTTGCTCAGACTCGTTTGCTCTGCCAAGTGCTTGGGATAAAGTAGAGTTTTCCATGCAGTGATTATTGACACATGGATTAAAGCAGGGTCCATCTATGGGGCATGGATTCCACAACCCATAAAAGAGCAAGGCATTCACTACCACAATTACTGAACCTAAGGCATCTCCAAAAACATGCAGAAAAACTCCACGCATGTTAAGCTGTGCACTAGAGTCTTCTTCAGCCTCCTCTACATCCAGAGAATAATGACCAGCATTGCCATTCGCTTGTAGGTCAGTCATGTCATCTTTCATATCACCTGACAAGAAAACAGCAAAATGATTAGGCATGTGCTATAATATTGCACATTGCTGTCATTCGATATAGAACAATAACCAACATTAAGCTTGGCACATTAAGGACAAAACTAAAAAGCGACCAACTCTACCCACAACACTTTGCAGCATTTTCTCTGGCCAGGAAACTTTCAGTTGTCCAACAAGAGATCCAGACAGCCTAGAAGGCAACTGTTTCTACAGAGTTAAAGATGTAGAGTGGAAAAGAAAGATGTCAGCATTTTCATTTATTCTACTGAAAAATGGTTTGCACATTTTCCAGCTGTTTAACCATGTGATTACATACTGTGCGTTTCTTAAGCAAAATGCAGAATTACAGAGCATGTATAAAAAGCTGGTTAAGTAGCTAGGTAACTTAGATTTGTTCTCTCTTTTGAAAAGCCAGAAGGTTGATCACACTGCTAAAAATCTCTCTTAAACCACAGGACTGCACTGATATTTTATATTCAAATTTATGAGCCCAGAAAATCAAAAGCTGCAGGGATACTGCTTTACAGCAGCAACTTCTCCATTTTAGTAGTTCATTTTCAGAAGACTTCTGAGTTCAAGGAAAAGAAAGTTTTTCTGAGATGGTGCACGGAGCCTGCAGAACCTTGAGACACAAGGAGCTGAGCTTTTGTGTTGACACAGAATTTATCAGCAATATTGACTACAGGGCAGTATAAGTTATCACTGAAGCTCTCAGAAGCTACGACCATGACCTTGTGTTCTTCATGTTTACAAATACATAAAAAAATGTATTTTTAGTACTTTCTTGTTAAAGTGACATACAGCTGTTGTGTGACATACAGCTGTTGTGTGACATACAGCTGTTGATGCCCAAAGCCATGTCATAGACCTTGCAATGCATAAAAGACCATTTTGATGCCTTTTGTCAAAACTGTTGGCAGCATTACCACTCCATCACCTGACTAGTTATATAGAAAAAAATGCACACATCACTACAAAGAAGAATGTTTTTTGAAAGAAAAACATCTTCCAGTGTTCAAAATCAAAAGTATTTTACAAGGTTAACCTCCTACTTTTCTTCAAAAATTGCTTCTTTGGACAGAAATTTCCAGTGTTAAAGAAATATAAGGGGTACTGGCTTGACAAACAGAAACAAGGAGCTTTTACTGCTTCCATGGTTCTTCAGAGCTCTGTAAACATTAACATTAGAATGACCTGCAGCTCCAGCCACTCTGCTCTCATGACTACAATTCTGTCACCATAAAGAAGGGGTGGGCTCCCACAAAGGCAGCTGAGCAAGTCAGTTCCAAGCCCAAGGCTCATAACCTCCTGCATCACACTTCTGTCCTAAAGCTCCAGCTGCATTTTCCACACAGCTTCTACAAGTTATGGAACATGTGACCTGTAACCTCACAGAGAAATCGTCAGAGGAATATTTATCGGGTTACAGAGTTCAAACCTCAGGGTCCACAATGAGAGCAAGGAAAGAGGAACTTCTCTGACACTGCTGCATACCAAGTACCCACAGAAAAGATTTGTAAAGTCAGTAGACCTATCTGTAAGGGAGGGTAACAAGAAACACAATTCCAGAAAACACGTCTTTTTTTTTTCATGGCAAGAGGTTAAAGTGTGTTTGTTTGAAATATTCTCATTTAAATCTAACTATAAACGGATTACTTCACATTAAGTTTATGCACAAAGACACCTGTGCAGGACTAGCCCCTAAAGCTATCACTAGCTTTCCACTTCCACCTTAGGAAAGAAAACTGAGTCTTCTCCTTCTTTGTAATTTCCAGTGAAGGCACAGTACTACTCTGTCATTTCCCTAGTCTTCACCTACACACAGCTCCTCACAAGTCTCCAAGCATCCTTCCCTGGGTAAACTGTGAATAACTCCCTCCATTACATAATCATGACAGGGCACAGAAGGAAATACAAACTTACTTCAAAGTTTCACTGTGACCAAAATTATGCCCTATTACCACCTAAATACCCACAACAAATTATTTGTTATTGCCAGAGGGACATCTGTGAGAAATTCCAGACAAGTCAGCTCGAAATGGTGTACATTTTAATCCATGCTGTGAGTTAATTTTTGAGTCCAGAACTCCTCCAAAACCTGGCTAAAATCACAACTTTTCACCACGCAGGAAAAACTCACCAGGCAAGATGACTATCAGATCAACAGTGAAGAGAATTTACATTGTTTGAAACTAATTAGCAGGTATCTTTGTTGGAACTAAAACAACATTAAGAGCTTATTATGTGGTCAGTAAAATGGTGTGCTGTATTCAGAGGAACTTTCTTACCCTCTCATAAAACCTGTCTTTTAAAAACCAACAGGGAGTCAAAACACCGAAGAAACACAAGTTTCTCAAATGTGTTACTGGAACCTCTGACCACGGGAAAAACGGAGCTGTAGCAAAGTTCACTCTGCTCCCTTAAAGCTCAATTTAAGCCGTAAGAGCAGCTTCCCCACGTCACCATGGGAACAAAGGAGGCACATTGGTTCTGGGGACGGCAAGCCCTTCCTGCTGGTTGCAGGGATGCCACACGAGCAGAGAAGCTGCAGCTACACACCTCTCGCTCTGCCAGCACGCAGGACGTGGCTTCGACCAAGAGACTTCAAAATAAACTAGCCGGGCTTCTGGATCCATTGAAAAAATAACCCAAGAAATTCCCTCTCACGAAACAGACGGTTTGACCACAACTGGGAAGATGTTAAATTTATCTAGATGTGCGAGTGGCAAGGTGCATGCTTCAGAAAGCCAAAGAAAATGAAGTCAAAGAAAGCATGTGTGTACTCTGACACCAGCGAGCCCACGTTCAGTGCCTACTGCCAGACTTCAACGGTTCCAACTAGCGATTCCCAAGACTTCTATTAACACAGATGCCACGGAGATCTGGCTGTCAGGACCAAGGTGTCGAGCTGAGCCCTATTTGATGTGCAGCCAGTTCAGAAGGCACTCGGGCACCCTATAGTGACAGCTTGTGTTGCTAGGCAAAAACACTCGTCATCTGCCAGCATCCTTCTTTACCAGCACCAACTGTTTCCAAGAAAAACTGCTTTACCTTAAGGCTCTTTCACACTCGGACCTGTCCGCAAGACAAACGCACAACTTGGGGCACTCACTCCTTTTAGCACTTGAAGGTGCGAGGTGCAACGGCCCCAGTTCACCGTTCAGAAAGTTTCTTTCCTCTTCCCAAGGAAGGAGGACAGGTGGTCCCCAAGAAGCCTGCATCAGGTGGGATACCCACCACCTGACCTCTCCCACTTTCTGACACCTCTGTGCTCGGATGGCAGACAGACACCGCGGGACTCACCCAGCTTCTCCTGGCTGACTCCGTTGGAGCTGTTGCAGTTCTCCACCAAGGTGCTGGTCTCCTCTCGGTGCAGCGCAGCCTCCACGTCCCCAGGCGGCTGCTCGGGCTTGGGGCCGCTGCGGGGGTGCTGCCTGTTGCCGTGCGAGTGCCTGCGGCCGTGAGAATGGCCGTGGCCGCCGACGCCGTGGTGGTTGAAGAGGCAAAGCCCCAGCAGGTTGATGATGAGTCCCGCCACCCCCACGCCGATGACCACCAGCGGCTGCTGGATCTCATGGGGCTCCGTGAAGCGCTCGATGGCCTCCAGCAGGATGGTGAAGCAGAGGGCGGTGAGGAAGACGGCGTTGACGAGGGCGCCCATCACCTCCGCCCGCACCCACCCGAAGGTGTTCTTCTTGGTGGCGCGGGTGCGCTGGGCGAAACGCACGGCCACCAGAGCCACGACCAGGGCCATGACATCGGAGAGCATGTGGAAGGAGTCGGAGAGCATGGCCAGCGACGACGTGACCCGGCTCACCACCACCTCCACCACGAAGAAGAGGAAGGTGAGCGCCAGCATGCACAGCAGCCGCGCCCGCCGGTTCTGCCAACATCGCGGCCCGCCCGGCCCCTTCGCCGCCATCCCCCCGCACATCGCGCCGGGGCAGCGGCCGCCGGTCAGGCCCGGAGGAGGTTGCGAGAGCGGCTTTAACGGTCGGCGAGCGGGCGCAGCAGAGCCTCGAGGGCGAGCGCGGCCCCTTCCCCGCCGCCGGCGGCCCGGACACCAACGCTCCCTCCGCAGGCGCTGGGCGAGCAAACTTTGCACCCGAGCCCCCTCACTCTTTCCACACGGAACCCGAGCCGGCCCGGCCACGCCCCCCCGCCCGCACCCCATTGGCCACCGCCCCCCGCCTCGCCCGCCATTGGCCCGCGCCCCCTAACGACAGCCAGCCCCGCCCTCCCGGGGCCGCCCGCTGCCCGCGGCCGCCCCGCCCCGCCGGGTCCGGCCGGCGCTTAGGGGGCGGGGCCGCTCGCCGACGTTCCGGGAACGGCGCTTGCGATTGGCTGAACCGGGCGGCATCTCCGCCCCCTCTGCCGCCTGCCGCCCGGCGAGGCCCGCCCCGCGGCGAGCGGGACTCGTGCAAAAGGTGCGTTTCACACGGCCCCGGCCCGGCGTGCGCTCGGGGGCGGAGCGGGGCCCTCCCGCCCCCCCACGCTCCCCATCCCCCACACCTCCCGTCCCCGCCGGCGGCGAGGCTCTGGAGCTGGCCAGCGCCGGCGAGGGGGGCTGGGGTATACGTGGAGGGAGAGGGAAGCACTGACCAGCGGTGAGGGCTTCGCCGGTGCCCCCTCTCCCTCCGGGCCGCTGCCTGTGCTGTGCCCCGGCCCTCACGGGGGTGCTTTGTGCCCGCTGGGTGATAAACGCGAGCAGCAGGCGCCGGCCTTGCGGCTCAACAACCTCCACAGCCCTTCTGCTCCGGCCTGCTTGGAAAAGGGGAAGGAACCAGCGAGCAGCCCCCGAGCTGTTTGAACTCGACACCCATCCCCAGCTCAATCAATGGGCCCCTTTTCCAGCTACCACATGTGCCTCAGTACACCCCAGCAGCTGTTTCTAACCACCTTCTAGTGTTGTTAAGGTTTGGCCTTTTTGAAGGGGAATTTCTATTTCATTTTCCTCCCGTTTGTGCCACTGAGGGAGTAGGGTGGGTGGTGAGGCAGTAGCAGCCCATGAACAGTTAAAAAGCTTGGGAGAGAAGCAATTCTGCTTGAGGAAGTTTTAAAAGGCTGTAATATAACCAAAATTATGTAAATGCTAACAAGTCAGTCCCTAGACACTATTTGTTGTATTAACACTCATAGTTAAAAGGAAAGCAAATATTTTGAAGCATCTGGGAAAAAAAAATAACAAATGTCATCACAAAAAAACCCAACCAAACAAATACAAGAAGGCAGAGTTGCCCACTTGGCCTGCTGTGGTCTGGGAGATTCCAAAGGGATCATGATTCAGGGTCTGTACAAAGGTTCCTGACAACTGGAGTTGGAGAGTTTGTCTCATGTCTTGACAGAAATGGTTTAAACTTGCATAAGGAAAAGTTACCAAGAAGCATAACTGAGAGCAGTAGTGCAGAAGAGGCTTCCTGGAAGCCCAGCAGTGCCAGTGAGTCCACAACTACCTACCTCAGATACCTACTTCATGCCATCCTCTCTCCCTGGTTTACACTGCAGTGTAAATCCTGTTTTCTGAGAGATCATTCCCATGTCAAAATCTAGGGCTGCCACGGTGTTAGTTTAGTGGTGGGAACCCATTTGGAATGCTTTAATGAGCACTGTAACGAGGGCTGGATAAGAGGCAGTAATTAGGTTGCTATAACATTCACCACAACTGCTTGGCTTCCCTTATGCCATAATAGCATTTAATAAGGTGGGGGAAATCATCAGGAAGCTGAGCAGCAATCATTCTGAAATGGAACGTGCCCATGTCATCTCCTGACCTCCACACAAGGCCATTAGTTAATAAGGAAAAATTACCCAAATGTGGGATACAACAGGTCAAAGAAACTGGTGCAGCTCAGACCTATTTTAATTCCAGCAGGTGGGGCAGGTTATTTTACAGGGATGGATGTTGCTCCCATGGAATTTAGCAAGGAAGGAAGGGCAGATGAGGAGTTTTATGTCTCTCATTGCCTGGACTTCAGAAACTAAACTGAGTATTAGTTGGTTGCCCCTGTGATGTCATCAGTTTTCTTGGCTAAAGGTACTCAGTCTTCTGAGTGGAATAAACATGGTATCAATGTCAGTACCACCCACCCCTGAATAAAACTTAATTGGCATTGAACATCAGCTGTGTCAAGATCTTTGATTGATTTACAGGAGGGGGGTTATGGCTTTTTTTTGGTCTTCTCTCTTGATATATAAACAATGTCTAGATCAATTTGTGAGCCTTTTAATATTTCTTCACTGTGAGACCACCTAATGGGCTCGAGGATACTATACCACTGGTCAGTTTGCTGCTGTATTCCCCTTGCAGGATGCCATGTTCTTGATCCTGCTCTTGTCCAGGGGTAGCTTTTCTTACTGCACCAGGCTGAACACTGAATTCATTTGGGGGCCAAAAGCCCAAGGCATGGACTATACACCTCAGGAGAGTGGGGCAGCATGGTTTCATCCCAGGTGGGAATTAATAATGGTTCCTCAGGCCTTCTGCCCCCTGATAAATCAGGCTGGGAATACACCTTTGTCCTGTGTGACCCAGTAGCCCCTGTTGTCTTCTCTGGCTTCAAATAAAGGGACTTTGATGAATAACAGCCCAGCCCTGCTGCTGGACGTCAGGCAGAGCTGTAGCTGGCCCACAGAAGAGTTCACATCACTACCATTTCCCCAGCCTCTTTCTCATAAACCAGTATGCTGCTGTTCCCAGGCTTTTCTATTGTATTACCACACTTCAGCATCCAAGAGGAACAGCAATAGTTCCTAAATTTAGTGCTGTCCATCTGGCAATATTATACATTTTAAGAATAATGGGAAGGTCGCTGATAAAAGTGCTCCATAAATGGTGTGTTACAGGAGAACATTCTGTCTCTGCTGACGCTTTGCAGGAGAATACTATGTCTTCGGATTAGGAAGGAGTCTTTTTGTGTGTAAGTATTAGGGGTTTTTTGGTGGTTTTCTTTTCTCGTGGGGGGGCTTTTTTGTTGCTGTTGTTTAGGCTTCCAGGCATTGTTCGTGACTCTCCGAATCCCTTCTCAGCTCAGTTTCCGGTCGGCACATGTGGAAGGACCTGGCTCCAGATCTGTTTATTTACCAGAAATGCTCCACGTTCTCAGGGGAGAAGTAGCTCTGGATCTCTGGCATGCAGCTTCAGACCACCCCGGAACTGGGTGACAAGACAGGGAAAGGTTAAACCAGAAAGGCACTGCTTGTTGCCTGCTCTGGGGTAAAATGTTCTGCACTGAGCGCTGCTGAGCTCTCCTCTGGCAGCTGCACGCTGTGGGAAGGACAGGATTTGGTTGGGAGATTCACTATTACTCAGCATGTTTGCTGAGTAAATAAAGTCACTACTTTTTCCTTTGAATTTCTGCCACGGAGGGCTCTTCATCATTCTGGGCCTTTCCACTTGGAAAAGGTGAAACCCTGTCTCTAAACTGCTCATGCAGTCACATATCAGAGCACACGCTGCCTCCTTTTCACACCTAACTTGTTCCCTTTCTGTGCAGTCATCAGACCTGCCTGCTTTTAATAAAGGCTTGTGGGACTCTGGCAAACATTACTCCATCTGTCTGTTCCACTTCAAGGCTGTCAGTGTTCATTTTAGGCTGCGTTTCTTGCAGGCAATGTCTCTCTCTGGTAGCTGTCCTTACAAGGTTTCTTCAAATTAGATTGAGTCAGCAACACCAAAGCCAACAGAAGCATTCACTGTCCAGTTACCTACATAAACAAGTTGGTTCCTTGACATGAAAAATAGAACAGATGAAAAGTGAGTGTTAGTGTTCATACAGCTCACTGTTTTATCCTGCTTCAGCAAAGTGGCTTTATCAAGGAAAGGACTTAAACATGTGTTTGCAGTTAATTTAAAGGCCTTTCTTGAACAGAGGCAAGTTATGCATGTGTTTACATGCTTTTGTTTGTGACCTGTGCAGAAAGGCTATAGCTGTAATTGCATTAAGATAGGACATGAGGAACATCTCACCCTATAAAGAGATTCCTTCTTTTACCTGGTTACCATGTCTGTGAAATATGACCTCTTTGGAAGTCAGTGGCAGAACTCCAGACAAGTTGAGGGAGTCAGCATACCATTCACTACAGTTCTTCTGAACCTGGCAAAGCAGATTAAAAAAAACCAACTTCCTTCCAAAATATTTTTTACCTAATAAAGGAACAACCATTTTGAAAATATGCTCCTTTTTTAATGCCCAGTTTTGATTTTTCCTTTCTAGGTTAGTTATTTTACTTTCTTACTATCAAGCCACTCATTCGATCCCATGGCATTTGGCAGCCCACAACTGCTGCATGTCTGGCACAATTATCTGCACAGCCAAGCTGTAACTGTTTTTAATGAACTTTTTTTTTTCTTTTTTTTCCAGTGGACTTAAGAGCTTTTCCTGTCTGCTTTGGTTACCACTTTGTCTGTTTATGGTACAATTAGTATTTTCTTAAAATTCCCAAGTAGCCAGGCAAAATAATTGCTCTGATTAGCTGTGAAGTTAATACTAATAAGGCATTAATTAGAGCCAATGCCTTATTTAGACAATGCTCAAGTGGATCCTACTAGAAAAATCACCACCATATTAATCATTAGAGGAAAAAAAACTCAGAAAATGGTGTTACTCACTTTTGCACACAGTGGGGCACTCTGTTGGCAAGATAGTAACAATGACTCAACGGGGATGGGAAAATTCTGTAAATATGGACTTCATGGAATTAAAACATGCCTTTGCAGCCGATTGGCTTGTAACATTTTTAATTATTACTGAAATAAATGATCTTTCGTATGGCATTGTTAAGAAATCACACTGTTAAGCCTTTCACTATCTTTAGGAAGAAATGTGAGATCATTAGCTGTAATCTAGGCTGATTCTCTTGGACCTGTGGCAGTGAGTGTCAATGGATCAATGGGTAACTGCTGAGGAGAGATACATCCTAATTACTGTGGTGCCTACCTCCAACTAAAGTACATATCAGGCCCTGTCTGAGAACCTGGTTATTTGGGGCAGGGATATCCACTGTCACTATAGGATGCTAGATTTCATTGCTGTAGGATTTCTAAAAGTCTTTTGCTGGTAGAAGGTCACTCAGGTCCTTCACAGTAAGTCCCTAGAAAGGGACCTTTTGAAAAGGACAGCTGATACTGCAGGGAAATCAACATAAATATGCATGTTCTGGCATTTGCAAAGTCAGTTCAAAACTAGTTCAACAAGTGCTGCTTTGAATTGTGTGGAGCTGCTGCCAAGGAATAAATGCCCTATGGTGGCACGTTTTGCACTGATGAACAGGACTATGGCAGTACACTTCCATGCCTCCCAGGAGCTCAGTGACAGCAGGGCCACACTGTGCAGATCCCAGGGACAATGTTTCCCAGGGACTGAACTGAGCCATGAACTTAGCACAAGAACAGGATTTGCTCAAAAGATGAAGATCTGCAGGCAAATTTTCATGCCTGCTGTGTGCATACAGAGCTCACAGGGTGGTTCCTGGAACAACCATGAGCACAGGACATGGCACATCCTATTGCTTCTGCTCTGCTGTGCCTGCAGCACATCAAACAGCCTCGTGGCACAGCAGTAGCTGGGCATGCTTGGGCATGGGGAGCCCTGTGCAACACATGTTCACAGGTTCCCACTCTGACCCAGCACCAACAGGTCTAATCTGAAGGGCAGGCTCAGGCCAATACTGAGCAGGCAACCCAGGTACACCTGGTGTTTCCAGCCAGCTGGGCTTCCCAAACATCTCTGCTGCTTTAGTTTATGTGAAGTCCCAAGTGACTGAGCTCTAGCATGCTTGTCATGTTAGCATCTATAAATTAGATATTAATTGTATCAGTTTGGCTTAGATTAATTTCCCTTTATTACACAAATTGACATCTCTATGGAAAAATCATGTTAAAAAACCATTTTTCCATTTATTTTGCTGCTGGAAGTTTTAGTTAGATCCCACTGTAGGCACTGTTAATAGGTAATAGCCATTAGCCAAGCTCATCACAAAGACTGCCTAAACTGCAGACATTTATAAATAACCCATTTGCCATTCTAGCAAAATGATGTCATACAGTTGTGATCTACTAAAAGCAACTTTGCACCCACTATATTTTCTGCAGATAACCATTTTGAGAGCTGTCTGAAAAGCATCTTTGTCCAGAGCAGAAGCAGCATTTTTCCAGTTCTGATGATTTAATGTCACCTCTCCCCAGAGCTGATGCTGTGATTTGGAACATGCTGCCATCTCCATTCTGAGACCTGCTGGACACTGTTCCTTTTTCCATGCACCAAACACAGACACATGAAGGTCTCTCCTATGTCTCATCACTTGTTTCCTTTTCAAGGATCAATTATATCCAATCCTTAATGTGTTTGGCAAATCATATCCCAAGACAGTAAGTGTCAACATGTTAACTTTGTTCTGCAACTCGATTTATTAATTTTCATAACTGCCTTCCTCAGAGGCCATTTTGAGGTCAGTTTAAGCTGGTTCAGATGAAAGCTGGTGCCAAAAAGGGCAGTCACATTTTCCCTTCAGAAATTACATTTCTACCCCCAAGCAGGCCTCAGATCTAGCAATTAGGACATGTGATGGCACAAGGGGCATCAGCTCTGTCTGCTAGTGCAACCAAAACCAAATTATTTTTCTTCAGCAGTACTTTTCAGCCAGTTTAGCAAGTAATCCTATTTACCTAGGGCTGCAAGATTGCTAGAGCAGGACCATGTGATTAGGGCAGGGGAGAGTCTGTGACCAAACACTGGCAACAGCCCATAGTTGCTGATGCTGATCATGAAACCACAGCCTCAACTGGACAATAAGGGAGGGATTCATACCTGGGAAATGGTAGCCAACACACAAGCATCTTCAGATCACGAGTTCCTCTAGAGTCAGCAGAGATCTAATCAGCTGTGTTAGTGGAGCCTGCAACATGGTTTATCTTCTCTTGTACTTGATTAGATGAATCCCATCCTTAAGAGTGCCCATTTCTGTCGTGGACTATAAAGAAAGCCTGGTGTGAATAGCTCAGAGATTAGGTCGAGGTGACTCCTGCCCCCAAGTGGTAGCTCTGCCCATTAGAAGACAGATTTTTCTTGTACATTAAAGCATGAATTGAGTTCTTTAATGGCATAAACTGAATAATGTCAGGAGAGTAGAATCCAGTGGCCCATCCTGCTAATACTAAGCATACATCTATTTACTAGAACTGTGATGTTCAAAGCTGTGTCCCCAAGATAATGCAGGCATAGAGGGAGGTGTTCTGATTTAATCAGTCCTGGGCAGCCAACAGTTCCCTCAGAAGCAAACAGCAGTGGTGACTGCTTTTGGAAAACAGGTCATTTTTGTAGGTGATTAAGCATGGAGGGGCCTCACTTCAGGCATGAATTTTCAAAAACCCTTTAGCTAAATCTCACAAGTTAATTCTATACAGTTCATTATGAATGGCTATTCACATAGCAAAACAGCAACTGTGAACATTGCTTCTTGAAAGCTTTATTTGCGTTCACCGTCTTTATAGCCAGCCATGTGTTTCTGTCTTCATGTTTGGGAAAACAAAAGTTTACAGCAGCATGGGTGGATTCAATGGTGTGCCACAGTAGCTTCAGAACTGATGGAGGGAACCCTTTTCTACCACTGCTAAGATGACAAAGCAAATACTAAATAAAGCAGTTACTGTGGCTGTCCCAGGGAGGACTTGTCCATCAGGTTTCAAGTAATCTGTTTGTGAAACATGTAGCTCCATCTCCCTTATTGACTAACAATGTCTATTATCTAGTTAGTTAACAGTGGGGATAAAGGTCTTTTCCCTGCTGCACACCAGGCTTTTGTGAAAAAAAAAAGCTGCAGTTAAACTGTGTATAACCTTAGGCTTGTGAAAAGTGCCAACTAAAGTTCTAGGAATATGCTTATTCAGTTTTTTATTAACCACATATAATAAATATACTTTGTGCCTTTGCTAATTAGATATAATAACAAGCAGATAGTGCTTGTTATTCATATTGCTAGCCAACACCTTCATGTCTAATCCTAAATGGGAAAATGTTTCCCACATGACATAATCAGATTTCTGATGACTTGCTTGCAGCCTATAAGCACCCAGAAAGGCACCTGATAGCATTTGTGTGGTCATGTTTCCCCAAGGAGTTCTAACAGCCTGGGCTGACATGGTCCTCCATGGGAGGCAACCATACAGTGGATTACCCTCCAGGACAATCTGTGTGGGTGAACATGGAATCAGCCCCTCCTGAAATGTTCAGTATGGTGTAATGCAGGCAATGTGTAGGCTGAGAAGTGTTACAGGAGGAAAGGAGGAGCTGCTTGATCTCTGTCATTGTAATTCACCATGGACATATGGGATGTTTTCCTGGCATTGACTCTGACCTGACCTAGCAGTCAGGGCAGCTGGGGCAGTCTGGCAGTGCTACATGCCCCAGCTCTTCCTAAAAGGGCAGGTGGAATAATTTAGTCTGCTCTTTACTGAGGTGATTCATCCTAGCCCCACATACCACAGTGTCCTCTTGACCTCCTTCATCTCTCCCTCACCTGCTGGAACTGTGTCACACAGCCTGTTTGTGCTGGTTGGGGTGATAACACAGGGCCCTGCACATGGACATCCCCCTCTGGCAGCTTAAACCCAACAGCCCTGGGTAAAAAAGTGAGTGTTGATCCCTTACCACATTCAGCCTATGAGAATAGTCCTTGGGGTTGCCCAAAAGGCAAGTCCATGGGCAGGGAAGAGGGCTTTAAGCAGTGCCAAGTCCTGGGCCCCAGGCAGGTGCTCAGCCTTCAATGCTCCCTGCTCTGAGCAGAGCACAACGTGTTACAGAGCTTAGACCTCAGTGCTGTAGCCTCTGACTGACGTGCCCCAGTGTTATCCCAAACTTGGCTGCAACTCAGTTTCATGTTACTATATTATCTGCACCATCCAGCAAGGGAGCTCTGCACTGATCTGTCCCTCTGGGTGGCCAGGACAGCATGTGTGTTTGGGGACCCTCCTGCTCACAGCCAGCTGACAGGAGCAGCAGCACTACAACCAGGTCCTCAGCTGCACAGCTGTTTATCTGAGAGAGATGGAGCGTTTGGAGGTGAATGGTCACCTCCAGCTGTTCCTTTCAAGACTGCCTGTGCAGCCTTTGGGTGTGCCCGAGCACCACGATCTGCACAGTCTGTACACAGCCAGCTGAAGCCACTGAGGTGGCAAAGCAGCTAATAATTAAACCTGCTTTTTCAGTTTTGCTGCTGGAGAAATAGTTCTGTACCAAAGCACTAAGGAGAATACAATGCTCCTTTGCATCAAAAGAATATCCAGATACCCAAGGTAAACACCAGCCTGCATTTAGCATGCTAATTTCTGTGCTGCTATCTGCTTCCCCTGACAGTTGCAGTGAGATAACTGAGCTCTTCAGCCCTTTTAACAATTCTCAGGGCTGCTGCAGTTGAAGTGAAAAGGGGAAGTAATTGCATTTGGAAGATGGTCTCAGTTTGGAAATTTTCAAATGACCACAAGTGTAGCAAAAAAATTTGCACAGGCAACTATTTGCACACAATCTTGGCAATGACAAATGTGGTCATCTGCCCTGAGAGACTGTTAGAGGTATCAGTTTAGTGCACGCATGTGTGCACACACAGAATAGATGCCTTTCAGGAGGAAGGTTAAGAGCAAGGATCCCTGCTTTTCTGAGGCTTGGGAAGACATTGTTGGCTGTCTCGAGCTAGAGACAAGTACAGAGGCCAAACAAACAATATAATATTCTGGGATTTATTTGTTCTAGTTAAAAAAACAAAGAAAGAGTGTGACTGAAAATACAAAGGAAATGGAGCAGACAGACAAGATGAAGCAAAGACAGCAAGAGAGGGGAAAAAATTCAAAAGCAAATAATGGGCAGAATTAGAGGGTTTTTTTTCTACTAATTCCAAAATTCTTTCTTCATTTTGCCAGCCTCAACTGATTGTTGAGCAGTGGGGTAAGTTTTTACAGGTTTCTTTTTACCTAAATTGACTTATCAATAAGATGTATTATTTATAATAGATGTAAGGGTATCACTTTATAAAAACATTCTTTGGGAAGTAATAAAACCCTTTCTCAGTTTAAAGTCTGTCCTCTAGTGTTTCTGCTGGATGGGTCTTACACTCCTGAGGCTTAATTCCACTGAATCATCCCCAGGGAGAGTAGAAATGAGAGATGGTGGGGAAAGAGGTTTGGCAACAAATAAACACCCTAAATCAGAAAGGCAGGACTCTGTATGCAGCACAGGCCACAATAGCATCAATGGTTCCCACAAGGCTGGGATCCCTCCTGCGTTTACAATCAAAGGATAAAGCCCAATAATCTTGCCCTAGCTTTGCATACCTCAGCAGCTTTCCTCAGTTGTTTGCAAACCTCTCAGTGCATCAGTGGCAGATGTCTCCCAGAGCTGCTGAGCACCCACACAATCATCCTTCTGATGTCACTCAGGCCTGAAACAGAAAAGACTTGTCAGTGGGGTAAATACTCTGCTGCATCTCTCTGGAGCTTTTAGTAAGACAGTTCTTATTGGGTTATATTTTGCTAAAAATGACAGCTTTGGGAATCTCCTGTCCTTCTCAGATGTTCTAAAAGCAATGAAATTAAAGATTACTGATAATCTCAAGGACAAGTTCTCAAGTCATTGCTCAAAAGTTGATCATTAGGAGCTGTAGCCTTGATATGACTTTAGACCCTGACTCAGAGATTCTCACATCAAAGACTTCTGCCTAAATTGCATACTGTCTTTTTGAAATCCAGCCAGCAGTGATGGAAGGGTTTCAGATCACAAGGAAGCTGTCTTGTTCCTCAATAACTTAGCCCTGCAGTCTGGCTATCCCCTGGTTGACAGTGTCTTCTGGAAAGAGCAGCCACAATTACTCAGGTTTGTACATTGGGAATGTCGCAGAAGTAGACAAATAAAACTTGAATAAAGATCAACATGAGAGAAAATCTGGAAGTAATATGCATCAAAGACATGACCCTGAAACATCAGCTGAAGGGGTCAATGGACTTTTTATTATAATCTTTGGCTCAAATTTTGCAAACAAAGTTTTCCCATAACTCACAGAGAAAGAAGTGATAGGTCCTAAATGAGACCTCTCATAACACATGCTTTGCAAAGGCAATTACATGGAAACCTTTTGCTTCCAACAATGCTAAATGAGGGTTAATGTTTCTACCATCCCAGACAAATGGCAATGAAACCACAACTAGCTGTAAATAAACTACTCGTGTTTAAATAGCCATTCTCATGCTCCTGCCAAAGGATGATTAGCTCAGACAAAACAAAAAAAGGGGGAAAATACATTACGTATTATCATTTGATACCTCCTTAGTAATCTGTATAAAATTACCTAAAATTATTCTTCCTTTTTTTTTGAAGAAGTAACCACTTCCTAAACAAATAAACAAGAGTGACACTACTCTGAGCAACCTTGATGAGAAAGCAGAGCAACAAGTGCATCCAGAGACAAGCTCATCCTGTTAATTCAGAGTGAATGTCCTCTCCTGTGAAAGGAGGAGGTTTGGGGGAAGTACGGGGCAGTCAATCAGAAGACTGGTATTAATTTGAGTAATACAATTTGAAAGGTAGATGTTGCCACAAAGAGATTTCCAGTTTACCTAGTGGCCTGCATTGGTGTGTTGTGAAGGACCCAGCAGCTGTGCAAACACAACATATCAGTGTGGGTTTGTTTCTACTAGCTACATACTTCAATCAAAAACCTCTCTGCAGATAATGCAAGTCCCAAATATGAGTTTCCTTAGAAATGCCCAGGTTGAGAAATGTCTGCTGTTCTTTCCATGTTTTTTGGGGGGTTTTGTTTTGGTTTTTTTTACCAAGGGCAGGAAGGAGCCTCACTGGTAATCAGGGGTCTTTTATGCATTGCATGCAGTCCTGAGAGTGGGCACATGCTGGTTCTCAGCACTGCTGTGGCTGAAACAGGACAGGATGATTTACAGCAGGAGTTCTCCTGGCATTAAAGTGAGCAGCTAGTATTCTTCCAGGCCAAGTCCCAAGGGAGAATGAGCCTGTAAGTTAGGGAAGAGGCTAATTGTTTTGTGTTTGGTTACTAAAAAGAAGAGCAGAAGACAATTCAGTGTTTGCATATGCTGAAAGGTGACCTTACCATTGCAAAGATGTGATTTTATTCAGTGCTCTTCTTGATGCTTCAGGATTTTCTGTAAGAGAATAATTGGTGATTTACTGTAGGATCACTAAAATATATTCATTCACATTCTACATGTCAATAACTCCCAAGTTATGAAGAGTTAAATAGCATTACTCAGCATGTACAGATCTGAAAGTACTTTACTGCAACATATTAATGTCTTCAATCCCAGTTCACTAAGGTGTTTTTCTTTTTTTTTTTTTTTGAGAAAGTTGGCTATTTGCCCACGCTACTGTTGTGTATAAAGAGTGTGGTTAGGGGGGGCAGGACCTAGAGACACCTCCCATTTCTGTCAGGAAGTTTTGCATGCAACTCAGGCGATGCAGATATGGCAGGCTGTTAGCAAACACTGCAAATCATTGCAATAATGTAATGCTGAGCTGAGAACCAACCTCTGTAGGAAATGCTATTTCACTTCCAGGAAGTGACCTCTGAAGATGGAATCTAAACTGTAAAAAAAAAAAAAAAAAAAAAGCTTAAAAAAAGCAAGTGACCATTACAACATCTGGTCAAATTGGGGTAGGCTCTAGAATTTATAGAAGAAATTACTTCAGAGCCAGCTTTGAAAACAAAACTCCTGGTTACAGCCTGGCACAAACCCAAGGCTGAGTGCCCTGGCTGGACTTTGCCATTCAGTTGAGCTCATTCCCTGGAGCACAAGCGGAGGACCATGTTTCCAAGGCAGTGATTAACTCCCCACTGCTTGCCAACATTTAACTGTCTGGTTTGCACCCACAGCCGTGCCAGAGGCCAAGTGCAAATTAGCAGCAGTTACCAGATGAGTCTGCCATGGATTCTTTCAGCTAGAATGTGAGACAGCAAAATGAACACGGGGAGGAGGTGAAAAACATGCACCAGAGAAGGCTGTGGTTATTCATACAGAAATTCTAAGCCTCTGAAACATGGTTTCCAGGGCTCTGCCCAGAGGAGTTCCCTGAACTTAGGCAATGTACGGTCTGGATTTCAGTCCCTTACTAAAGAACAGGAACTAGAAAATATACTTTTGTGCCCTTTTCCTTTTGCTAACAAATGGAGCTCCACTGAGTGTGGCTTTGCATAGGGGTGAGGTCACCCTGTAGCCTCCAATGTCATCTTGAGACCTCGAGCACTGCAGCAGGAATTTGATAAAGGGTGAGAAATTTAGACTAGGCAATTTTACACACAGATTTAGTGATGCATTCTTGATTGCTCACCTGTATTCATCAAATTGCTGATCTCATCACATTGCTGAAGTTAACTGAATTAAGATTGGTGAATAATGAACCTATGCCTGATGAGAGTAAGGCCAAAGCCTGCCTTAAAAGTGCATCTTACAACAGCAGTTCTCTGATTGTGCTTGGCCCTCTAACAATGGTGGGATTTTCCTAGCTTGCAGTTTATCTGGGGAGAAACATGTAAAATGTGCCTAAAGGTAAGTCTGTAAAAATTCTCATAAAACTACATCTTTTTTCCTAGCAATGGAACAGTTCCTTGATAATATAATTTTCTTTAGTGCTAATGCTTCCTCCTGCTTTTAGTTGCAACCACAAAGCACTTTTAATCCAGTACAAGATAATTACGTGGATCATTGCCATAGGAGGTATTTGCTTCACCTCCCAGGAAATCATTATCTGTCATGATCTGCTGTTTGCCCTGATGACTTTATGTTATCATCCAGGTCTCAAAAGTCCGTATTATCTTTCCCTAGCGGCATCTAAAGATTGATTAGCAGTATTGAGAAAAGACTTTACATGGCAATTAGCACTCAAGTCGATCAGCGACTTTAACACTTGGATTTGTCAGGAAGGATTTTCTAGACTTCCTGGATGACCTAAATAGCCGTCTAGCTCTGAGGTCACTGGAGTGTTCCCTGGTGGTCTAGGAAGAGCTGAGAGGTCAGGCAGAAACTATTGCTTCTATTTGCAATTGGATGATAAAATGCATTATGAGCAGAGAAAAATGTATTTGCTGTTCCCTAATATTACTTACAACTCCGGAGAGGTCTGTGTGATGCTGAAGTTTGCCAGAGGGCTGTTGATGAATTCTTGTCAGGGATAGTCTGATTTGGTCGAAGCCAAGATTGAGAGCTCTACCTAAAGTGGCTCATCTTCATTTCTGTTGAGAAAGACAGATCATTTGTTCCTGCTGTGTCTTTGGCAATGATCTTCCCCCACAAAGAGCAAACGAGTGTAAGCATTTACAAACCTCTACTATGTCTAATGCTAATGAAGTTGAAGTCCAGCCAAGGGCTCACTGAATTTGAAGGGAAGCTTGTCATTGCCTTTACTGGGCTTCTGTTGTGTCCTTGGGACTTCATCTGGCATAAGCACCTGCAAAAATGTGCGCCATGTAGACTTTTGCTTCCGCTCATCTTTAAAGACCTGCTGAAAGAGTTGATTAAACAGTAAAAAAGTATTTAGCAGCTATTTCTGCAAATAAAAATGTTTTCCAGATTAGTATGAATAATGGAAAAATATACTAGCTCTAGTCCAGTATTCATGCACTTCACAGAATCACAGAATGTTCGGGGTTGGAAGGGACCTAGATCATCTAGTCCAACCCCCCTGCCAGAGCAGGGTCACCTAGACCAAGTCACCCAGGAACAGATCCAGGTGGGTCTTGAGTGTCTCCAGAGAAGGAGACTCCACAATCTTCTGGGACTTGCTAAGTACCTGGCATATTCCTCATAAATCTGCATGTTGCATTAATTTTACTACAAAAAAAAAGAACCAAACTACATATGAAAGTTGATAGTAGAAGATGTGTTACTGGTTTTTACTCATGGCATGTCACATCCAAGTCAGAGTTTCAGTTGCCAAGATAAAATTCACTGAGACCAGTAATATATTCAGAGTAGAGAACAATACAGTAATAACTGGGCCCACAAATTACCTCTGCTCAAGTCATGCAGCCCAGCCCATCCATCAGTCAAAAATTAAACTAGTCAAAAATGAAAGTAAATTAGCCACATTTTAAATAAATATATTATGTTTTCTTACCCAGAAAGAGCCTATATTGAAAACCAAGACCATCTGGAGCTGCTCAATTCTAGGTGTCTCTGTAGTCTTTCAACTCTGGAACAGGTCCATTTTTGTAGAATACAAAGGATTTTTTTTTCCAACAAAGCTGCATCCTTTCGTGGCAGCTGAGCCTCAGAAGTGCACTTTGCCTTCAGAATATGTCAGATAAAGGTGCTGCTGCCTCCAGTATAGTAACTTCTCAGCACTGCTGAGCTGGCTGAAAGCGAGATTAAATGAAAAAGCAGTATAACAATATAACATGTGGTATTACACTATCAGTCTGTGGAGGTTTTTTAAAGTTGTAAAAATTAATATTTAACTTTAAGGTAACCTTTAAGGTAAACATATAAATCAAACTCAATTATAATACCCAGTATGGATTATACTGTTTGGACCCTTAATTAGGCCAAAGTCTTCCACAGTGCTGAAATGCCTGTTAAGCAGGTTCCCAGGTCAGGCTTCAGCTTCTTTGTGCCCAAGCAGCCAAGAAGGCCAAAGCATCCTGGCATGGATCAAGAACAGTTTGGCAAGCAGGAGCAGGGAGGCGATTGTACCCCTGTACTCAGCACTGGGGAGGTCTCACCTTGAGTATTGAGTCCAGTTTTGGTCCCCTCATTACAGGAAGGATGCTGAGGCACTGGAACAGGTTCAGGGAAGGGCAACAAAGCTGGTGAAGGGTCTGGAGAGTTTCTCCTATGAGGAAAGGCTGAGGGAGCTGGGATTGTTTAGTCTGGAGAAGAGGAGGCTCTCTTTTCCAGATGAAGATGAGCAGCAGCAGGGAACAGCTTCTGCTCTTCACTGTTTTTTTCATATCTGCAGGAGCTTGAGAGCGAGCACTTTTGAACCAGCTCGTGCCATTATTAGGACCAGATCAGTGCCTCCTGGGTCACACACCAACAGTAAAAGCAAAAAATGTGAATTTCCCTATGATAAAGTATTTCATAATTTGTTCCAAGAGGATTTATCTCTCCACCTCTTCAATGATACAGTACGGATTAAATAAGCTATTGCTATTTATGTTTAGAAAGAAGCTTGATGGTCCTCTATTTAAGACTGATTTAATCTGAGCATTTTCTCTTCCCAGTTAGCCAGTCCTTTCACCCCACTTAAGTGCTGTATTCACACATGGAATGGCCTGGGGTTAACTGACTGCAGAGGGGTCAGTTGACCAGGCTAATCATAAAAGACTTTAATTTCCAAACTTCCAAAAATAACAATTTCATTCCTTAGATGATGCACAGCTGCCCAAAGTAGATCAAAGTAGTTGCACCACTGCCAGCAAAAGTCAGCCCAACAGCCTGCAGACCTGTACAGTGTTCCAGTGTAAAGCTTCTGTGACTTTAGAGGTGACTTGTATGTATCATTTGTGTGCCTACAACTACACACATTATTATAATTCCTGATATCCATACTAAATTTGACTGAATTTATCTCACAACAGCATACACCGTTATTATCATCCTGCAAGGCTTAAACTGTACCATATACATATGTACCAATGCACCTCCACTTACCCAAGTATACCCACCAGCATCATGGCAATATTTTGCAAGCACTCTATAAGCAGTCACTATTCCTATATATGCTCCAGTTATTTTCCTGAATATATTTGAAAATATATATATTTGACAAAATCCCGAATGAGATTCCAATGCTACACAAGTGCTCTGGGAACACCAAATTACACCTTTGTAGGAAAATGTGAATTTTGGGATTCCAAAGCAAAAACCCCAAGATAGCACAAACACCCTCTCTGGAATGTATTCCCCTATGCTTGATAAATACTAAGAAGAAGTTCATATTTCAAAACCCTCGAGAAATACTGTATTTATCTTATTGGAGTGGTAATGCTCCAAGAAGATATTCTGAGTAAGGTAGCTTAAATACCTCAGTGCTACAGCTGTAACTTAAGCTGTTCTCATTTATTACTGCCATTGTGGCTGATACAATTTGCACTCTCTGTAGGATTTGTTATTCATAATAATGAAGTTGTTAACTAAGATTCAACTATTTTTATAAAACACACATAAAAAAGTGTGTTTGCAAAGTGGCAAGTCACAGATAGGTAGCAAGTACTAAAGCAACTGCAGCCTAAGAAAATCAGCACCTTGAAGCAACATACTGGTGATTTTCTGAAACAAAGCAGGTAAAAATAGATCTAAATCAGATCTTAACTTTTGTATGAATGTATTAATGAATAGAAACACCCGGTAATTCCAGGGCAACAGTGCCATCTTGAGGTCAATACAGAATTAAAAGGAAGAGGAAACCTGCAGGTATTGCTCTGAAAGTATTTTACTTTTCAAAGCAGAAATAGTTCAATTTGTATTTCCTAAGGAAAAAAAAATACTCTCAAGCTATTGTCTTAGCTTGCTGTTGTTAAAAGCAAAGCATTTGCTAATACCAGCCATTTCACAATACAGTCTTTCCTGAATTGCTCATTTATTTTCTTGGTTGGTTGGTTTCCTCTTTTCACTAATTGCTGCCTGTATTTTGTGGATGAAAAAGCATATCGGAAAATTATTGCATCCTGTGGGATTTTTTTCAGATTAGACTAACACCCCTGCCTAGTCTAATCTGAAAACAAGATTGTTTTGTGGGCTACACAATAAAGACCCACGTGAAGGCAAACAGAACTGCATTGCAGGTGCTGGTTGAGGCACAGAACAGAGAAAGCAAGGATTCATTCACCCCTCCCTTATGTAGTGACAAGCTGCAAAAATCTGAAAGGATGAAGAAGGAAAGCTGCACAGATCCATAGGACACAGCTGCTTTGGCTGTGCATACCTGCCAGATATTTAGACTACACCCAGCACAGATATTTTGACCACAGATATGAAAAACTCTGCTCAGATATTAAAAATGTTTAAATCACAGATATTAAGAATGATCTGAAAACCCAGATATTTTGACCACACACAATGACCTCCAGAGTAGTGGTAGTTTTAGACTAGCAAACAAAATGGTCATGTTCTGATTCTTTTAAGGAAAGGTTGCACAAAACCAGTAACCACTATGCAAGCAAAAACAGTATGCTCTGCTGGGTTGTTAATCTGCTAGAGCAGGACAACTGTTGGGTAACAAAAATACTGTCTATCAGCAAATATGTCAAATGAAATTGATGTTTCAAATAAGAATTATCTTTTAAAAAACAAAACAAAACAACAAACCCTCTAGAATACCTCCTTAGACAAGGTTGCAAAACTTAACACCATTTTAAGCAAGCAACTCGTGTAGCAAAGAATTGCGAAGTGGAAGCTGAAGATATTTCACAAGCTTCCAGAAAATAAGAATTTTCTATTCTAAATACAATTGCCCCTCCTCAAGAACAAGGTGCTAATACCACGGATGGTGTCCCATCCAGGACAGCAGCCTCAGAGTTTGTAGCACTCAAATTGATGTTCTTCCAAATGCTATGTCCAGCAGGGCTTTCAGGAGCTGATGGACAAGCCATTCATCTGCCTAGGTAGAAAGGAGTATAAACTCATCAGTTATGCTAAACAGACCCACTCACCAGTCAAATATATTAAATTAAATATATCCTTCTTTGATAGGTCACCTACTTAGTAGGAGGAGATAGCATTAAATCTTTTTTGCTCTTCTGATAGCTAAATAACATTTCCAAGCACAAACAAAAAGCCACTGTCTTCCCACATATACAAGATATCAATACTTCTTTTTTTTAAGTACTGTACATTACATACAGCATCATTTTAACATAATTTGGATAAAAATTTCCCCCCCAGAAAGAAAAAAAAAATAAAATCCTTCACAATATTAATTCTTCATACTTTAAGAAAAGTAATAAACACAAGTTGGACCAAAATATTTTTCTTTAATAATAATATGAATCCAGTTTGGTTGATTTGCAATCAAAGCCACCTTTCATAATATAATAACCATCATTGACTATGAGCTCATGTAAAAATGGTTCATTTTTTCAGGTTCCAGCTTAAAAGAGGGAGGCACAAATACCTTCCTATACTTTTAATCAACTTTTAAAAGTTAAATATTTCACATCTGTTACAGCTTCAGCGTATGCCCAAAAGCTGTCTGCTCTTCAGCTGATAGAGGCTTGCCAGCTCAGACAGGGCATTAGCACGGACATTGACAGCATATAAACGTTTTTTGAGATCAAGACATTGCACATGAGTTTTGGAATAGTCATCGGGAGACACAGCATTCTCTTCATTTCCATCTGAGGGTACTTTCTTAGTTGTCAAGGCGACCTGTAGTTTGTGATCTGAGGAAATAAAAACATAAGTAATGAATTAGTACATCTTTCAGCATTTATTGCTTAGCTTATGTCTTTTAACCATATTAGGCATTTTGCTATCTAGCCATGGCTTTAAATGATCTAATTAAATGCATTTCAGTTCAGAGCAAGTATTCTTTTCTAATTTATTTTTTTTTTAGGAAGAACTGAAAATAAGGCTTTTAAATTATTGTGATAAAAGGATATACACCCTTGTAGTTTCTAGGGTGCGCCTCCTAACACCTAGGGAAATATTATTTGACTTAAGGAAAAAAAAAAACCCAACACTGAGTTTCTCTTGAAGGCCAGAAATTAAACAGTTACATAATCCAGCTCCTAAATTAAATGGAGAATTAGGCTCTCAACTACTGAAAAACCTTGTCTTTCCTTCATAGCAGGGTCAGGCCCAACATGCCCAGTGAATTGTTTCACCTCCATCCTTGTTTTAAGATGATGGGTTATAAACTAGACTTTTGTGTTGATGAATAATGAGCTTAGTTGCATTAAAAATTAAGTTACTTTCACTGCAGTCTCCAGAGCAGGAATCTGCATAGCATAGCTATGTTTCAGCAGTATAGTACTGCCACAATCAAAAGGCAATTATTTTGTTTTGGTTTTAATGACACAAGGCACAAAAAAACACCCCCCAAAACAAACAAACCCCAAACACACAACCCATACAAAGCTAGTAAAATACCTAAGTTATCTTTTGTAAGAGCTAACTTTATAAGGCTCAAATTGAAGTGTAACTTTAGGTTTGTTTGGTTTTTTTTTAAATCAAAGGTGTAACCAGACTAATCTTAACACTGCTTGAAACCTTATTTTTCAATGCATTAGGCTAGAGCAAGGATACAAGAAGCACAAAAGTGAGGACTAAACTGAGGAGGATAGGGAATGTTTCAGCCTCTTGTAGTTTCACATTCTATTTTAACATTAAATCCTTCCCCAAGAACCAGAAAATACCTACAAAAATAAGGTAGCATATTGTGTCATTTTACACCACCAGGATTTTTGGTTTTCCATTTGTGTATAGTGGACCACAAAACTGACTTTGAGGAGAAATTAGGGATCTAAATGATGTGCAAGATGCACTGCAGTTCTGAGAACTACAGCAATAGTTAAGCAACTGAAGATAACAGAAGCAAGTGAACTTGGCAACATAGTGGGGGGACTTAGTCCCTTCACCTCAGATGACTGTTTTAGAGGGAGTATTTTAGAAATTACATTAGGAGAATACCATGAAATGAATTGGAAGAGTAGCAATAATTGCAACCAGTGATCTAGCTCCAGGTACTGCAAGACTTGGTCAGTCTTGTAATAACTATATTAACATTTCTGCATTGTCTGTCTTGAAGTATTAAAAACTCAAAAGTAGTTTTGTCTATCTTCAAAAACTAATAGCCCTCTTAAGGTCAAAATATCATGTAAAGGGATGAGATGCAGAAAAGGCCAGAAGCACATGCCAAAGCTCATTGATCTTCAGCCAACTGATAGCAGATGCAACATCAGAAAGCACAATGAATTTATTCTTAATTTTATATTCTTCAATGTATCAGATAATATGTTGAGACAACAGGAATTCTCAAACTTAACAGGAATGGTAGAAATGTCTCATGTATCACTAACTTTTGGTGGCATTATACTTGTGTTCTTTCCTGCTGTGATAGGCATTTATTGGAAAATTACATCAGTTTCACTTTTATTAAAGGCAGGGATATAGTTTGCTTTATCTGGCCAAAATGAACTGTTGGATGTTAAAGGATATTCACATTTCTTTGTTCAGCATAGTAAATGGCTGGACCCTAACTAATGTGCTACCACTACTTTAAAATGTATAGAGATACTTCAATAATTTTTTCTATTAAAAGATAGGTGCAGTGAACAGATACTACCTCTTATGACAGTAAACACTGAACCAAGGCTAAAGCAAGAATCAAAAACTCATGGGATAAGTACTATAAAACAGATTAGACTAGAGTTAGTCAGGAAGCAGTATAGTTTGTTTCATAGTATAAAGTTGTTTGGAGGTTTTTTTGTGGGTTGGGTTTTTGTTTGCTTTGGGGTTTTTTGCCTTTTTTTTCTTCCAGCAAGTTAAACTGGGGTGTGATGATAGCAGTTTGTATTCCTCAGAGCTTATACAATGCACCAGTTACAGCTGGGTCACTTGCAGCAAGATTTCCCACATTGAGGTTTTTGGAAGTTAAACCAAAGCTGAAGTGACTAGATGTGTGCAACTTTATTAAAATTAACTACATCAGAATGCTATAAAAATACATCCAATAAGTGCATCTTCAATAAAAGTTTGGGTTACAAGTCTGCACTTCCCTTAGCTTCCCACAAAGAAGCTAATTTTTAAAACAGCACAAGAGTGCAGTGCTGGCCCTGGTAACTCCTACTTATGGTTGAGCACCACTCACTGCCCTTTTGCAAAGGAGAAAATCAATAGTTTCTTCCCAACCATGGAGAGAGAACTGGGCTTTGTAATGATGCAACAGGACTAGGTAGAGCATGTTGAGCATCAGGGAGAGCATTCTTCCAGTCATGCCAGACTACATCTGCCACTGCAGGTGGCTTCTTGTGTATATTCATACCTGGAACATCTTCATTAGCTAGGAGCTTCTGCACTTTGTAGAAAGTGTAGTTCTTCATCAAGTTTTCAGCGCTGTTTTGAAAAAGAGAAGTTTAAGCTTTTTGTAAACTTAACAATTTAAGTTGAAAATAGGCAACTATGGGTTAGTAGGATACCTAGCAAGTTTGTCCTCTGCCAGTCTCTCTCGAACACAGAGCTGTCGTTCTCTCTCTGCAAGTAGAAATATGGTAGTAGGCAGTGTTAAAATGTAAATGCTAAAAGTTAGAGTAATTATGGATGATGGATATTCTTGCAGAAAAAAAAAAGACAGCAGTAATAGCCTGTCAGATGCATCCACATTTCTGCTTCCATGGCTCTAAACAAACATAACTGCTGTGTAGATAAACCTTTATCAATCCACTGATAAAGCACTGGGCAGGTACTCTGAAATGCCAGGCATGCTCCCCCCCTCCCCAGACTCTGCCATATTTGCAACAGTGAAGCTCTAGAAGCTTTCTATTCTGCACATTACCTCACAGCACACATGACAGAAGACCTACATATTTAGATAGCAGGTACTATCATTCAGGTGTGACTAAATACCTGTTTACAGCAGCAGCAGCTGTTCTTAAGGCCAAGAAAACAATATATACTGTTAACATTTGTATTGTAGAACCTGCTGTATATGTGAAGAGGTATTTCACATGGGCAGGGAATCTCAACACCTGAGGACCAACCACCTATACAGTTTCACAAGTAAGCCACCTGTAGGGAACATCTTTTATTGGAGCACAACCCCTCCCTGCTTTTATATCAGGCTCACCTTAGATTATATGTTAGTATAGCCGATGTTAACTTAGAGCAGGTGAAAGGCAGCCTACACTGCATAGTGTAGAACAATATATTCTGACCCTATCTTTATACTTTCTCAATAACCACTCATGGTTGATAGCCTTCCCAAACCAGATTTCCATAGGCAAACTGCCAACTGTATCTTAGTAACTTAAAACAAGACTAGTATAGACAAATAAGCCCAAGCATTCTTGTTTTAATCTTTAGACAGAATTCTAGTAGTGAGTGCAGGAGTACACTATCCTAGTGCATTAAGGGGTTTGAAAGCTGTCTACCTTTCCTACCTTTGCATTTATTCTTTTAAAATTAGAATCCCACTGCCACCCCCCCTTCCCAAAGTGGAATATCATACTCTCCAGACGTTGCTCTCTCTCTTTAATGGCATGTTCTCTCTCCTGCAATTGCTGTTCCTTCAGTTTCAGTTCAGTCGCTGAAGGAACCAAATGATGTGGCTTTTCTGGCTCACATGATCTCCAGACTCTGTTATCAGAGATTTGTCTTAGTTCTTCTGTCACCAAGTTTGCTATCAAGGGATGCTGCAGAATATTTTCAACAGAAGGTCGGCAGTAATCCTAGAGGAAAGACATTACCAACAATAATTTTATAATTTTTAATAATTTTATCTGTAACCACGAAACATTAAGGCCAGAGATTCCCAGGTAAGGGGATTCCTACCAGAGGTGGCATCCAGCTGGAGTGCTACACAGTAAAGTACAAGTTGGGGCAAAAAAATTGGAGTTCAGAAGGGGTAGCACAAACAGATGGCAAAAGCTAAGTGAGGAAGCTGGTACCAGCCTTCAGCTCCAGAGGCTGCCAGTCTGGCTTTCCCAGCCCAGGCACCCACCCTTCCAGAAGCAGAATGGGGTGGTGAGCCTAGAGGCAACTGGCAGTAGGTTCTGGATCTAAGGCCCTACATCTCTACATGCCATCTGATTCCCAAAGGATCCCTGCACATTGGCAACTTGGGTTCTTGTTACAGCATCATTCTTCCATGGACTATGTTTCTCAACAACCCCATAGCAGACATGGGGGAGAGCTATACATTAGCCATCTAAAACAAAATTTAAGATGAAAACAAAATACCAACTTCCAAACACCTTGTAACCATTTTAACCCTGAAGTTATAAGGCCTTTCCATTAGGAAATTTTGTCCAAGCCAACAGAGACAGCCTCTGTCTCCTGTGAACCTGGCATAACATTTGAGCTGCTGCCTTTGTTTAATGGACTCCAGAACAATTCCTCCTTCCTGCCCCTACAAGGGATATTGCTAGGGACAAGGCAACAGCAACCACTACTTCAGATCAGTTTGTTTTATAATTGAGATGAAAAACTATTATTTCAGTACTAGTTCAAATAATAGGTGGAAAAAATAGTCATTCTTACCTTTACATTCAGCATCTCTTTGAGAAGTCCATTCAGCTGCTCAGAGTAACGATAGGGTATTCTGCAACACTTCCCTTCTGTTATCTTTACTACCAGCTCCTTTCTGTTGCAAGCTCTGAATGGAGGCCTGAGGAAGAAGATTTTTCTTGGATTCTTTCACTAGTTTTACAGGACTTATTTTAATTTTTTAAAAATTATCAGGCTAAGGAAAAAAAAAAAAGCTGCCATTACATGTTGGTTTTGACCACCTAGTGTCAAAATCAATACAGAAATAAAATCTAGGAGTAGTCTCAAAACCTTTAGCTTTCATCTACACAAAGTTTAACAGTTTAACCTGTATTAATAGCTATGTTTTCACATTCCATACCACACTACTATACTTACGAGAGAGCACATAATTCATACAGGAGACATCCTAGAGACCAGATGTCAGATTTTTCATTGTATGACATGAGGTTCATTTGTTCCTAAAGAAAGAGAACAGTCTTAGGTTTATTGAATAACAGAGTATTCTGCTATTGAAGGATAACCACCTACTGTTCAAACCTAAATGAAAACATTACTTACTGAGGTTACTTTTAAGATTTCATCTTAATTAATCTACACAGCTACTCTTACTAGAAGAATGTTAAGAAATTATGACAGTACTACACTGTTGAATAAGTCACCTGGATTTAAGACTAGCAACTCTTCATTAAAGCCTCCCAAACATTCAGACTCTGAGACCAACACAGCAGAAAACAGATCTCAGAGGGAAGAAAAAGGGAAAAGGCACAGAAGGAAGGTCTTACTGGAGACATATAATATGGAGTGCCAACAAATGTATTGGCAAAGCTAGTGCCACGATCCAATATCCTAGCCAATCCAAAATCTCCCAGTTTGACATTCTTCTTGCCATCTAGGAAGACATTTGCTGGCTTTATGTCCCGATGCAAAGTGACTCCACCATCANTTTGTTTAATGGACTCCAGAACAATTCCTCCTTCCTGCCCCTACAAGGGATATTGCTAGGGACAAGGCAACAGCAACCACTACTTCAGATCAGTTTGTTTTATAATTGAGATGAAAAACTATTATTTCAGTACTAGTTCAAATAATAGGTGGAAAAAATAGTCATTCTTACCTTTACATTCAGCATCTCTTTGAGAAGTCCATTCAGCTGCTCAGAGTAACGATAGGGTATTCTGCAACACTTCCCTTCTGTTATCTTTACTACCAGCTCCTTTCTGTTGCAAGCTCTGAATGGAGGCCTGAGGAAGAAGATTTTTCTTGGATTCTTTCACTAGTTTTACAGGACTTATTTTAATTTTTTAAAAATTATCAGGCTAAGGAAAAAAAAAAAAGCTGCCATTACATGTTGGTTTTGACCACCTAGTGTCAAAATCAATACAGAAATAAAATCTAGGAGTAGTCTCAAAACCTTTAGCTTTCATCTACACAAAGTTTAACAGTTTAACCTGTATTAATAGCTATGTTTTCACATTCCATACCACACTACTATACTTACGAGAGAGCACATAATTCATACAGGAGACATCCTAGAGACCAGATGTCAGATTTTTCATTGTATGACATGAGGTTCATTTGTTCCTAAAGAAAGAGAACAGTCTTAGGTTTATTGAATAACAGAGTATTCTGCTATTGAAGGATAACCACCTACTGTTCAAACCTAAATGAAAACATTACTTACTGAGGTTACTTTTAAGATTTCATCTTAATTAATCTACACAGCTACTCTTACTAGAAGAATGTTAAGAAATTATGACAGTACTACACTGTTGAATAAGTCACCTGGATTTAAGACTAGCAACTCTTCATTAAAGCCTCCCAAACATTCAGACTCTGAGACCAACACAGCAGAAAACAGATCTCAGAGGGAAGAAAAAGGGAAAAGGCACAGAAGGAAGGTCTTACTGGAGACATATAATATGGAGTGCCAACAAATGTATTGGCAAAGCTAGTGCCACGATCCAATATCCTAGCCAATCCAAAATCTCCCAGTTTGACATTCTTCTTGCCATCTAGGAAGACATTTGCTGGCTTTATGTCCCGATGCAAAGTGACTCCACCATCACTCCGTCTGTGGCATTCCTTCAAGGCCAATGTCAATTGAGTCAAGACTTTGAGAACGAAGCTTTCCTCCAAGTAATGTCTGAAAGATGAACACATTGTTAAACAAAGGCATTCTCTGAGCATGCGTCAGTTTCAGTAGTTGCTGCTAGTCTTAGTTTTGTAACTTTTTTAGTGCTACTATTATAAAAACAATCACAACCCCAGTATTCCTTTAGAGAAAGCTAACAGCAACCAGCAGCTGCAAATGCTATTTTAAAACTGGAAATTCAAATAAAAAATCCAACACTCCAAATACATTGGAAGACATGTAGAATTTTGTTACAAAATCTCTGTAATATTTCCTTCCTCCCTCAAGGAGTTTCACAAATACATAGCATTCCCATTACCTACAATACAAATATCAATGTGATATTTTTGTGACAAAAACAATGCCTTAAATCACTTATGATAACAGTATATTTGTCATCTGTTTATATTAGACAGCATGTTAAGAGAACCAAGACAGGACTGATCTTCAATATAACCTTCCTTAAATGAAAACACTGTTGTTTGGAGGCAGCTGCAGCACATTAGACTATTTTCACAGAAAAACCACAGGTGTCACCATATACTTAAGAATCTGAAAACTGACTGTATTTAAGAAGTAGGCTTCTCAGTCTAGTATTAGACCAAGTCTTACCAAAAGTCTTCAGAAGGCTTACCAACTTGGTGCCTCCACAAGCTTTATATGCAGGCACATAAAGTAGCTTTTAACAGCACATTCAAAATAACTTTTCCCTTTATTGTACTTCAGTGTTCTAACAAAAAAAAAAAAAAAAGGGTACAAATAGCTTTACTGATAGGCAAGCCAGAAGAACCCACAGATCAAGCTACCTATTGCAGGAATGATGATGACCTAGTTTGTTTTCACTGCATGCAGAAATCCTTTAACAGCTTCTGCCTACAAAAGGAGCTCAGGTTTTTTTACCATTTCAACATAAACATGGAATCAGCCAGCACATTCACTCCATTCCCATGGGTGTCAGGGCATCACACAAAACCTTGCACATTTCAAGAGCATTGCTGGGTGGAGAGGATTAAAGCCAAAGTTGCTCAGAAATTGGTAAGAGACATATTTGGCTTTGGATTAGCCAAGACACTTCATGCCACACGTTCTAATATTGCCCCAAACGGGTTCCACCTGCCTTTCTCTCGTGCACTTGGCAATTAAGCTGGCCAGGTCCCCTCCACCGCAGTACTCCATCACGATGTACAGGGTAGCGTTGCTTCTGTCGATGATCCGATCGTAATAACGGACGATATTCGGATGTTTCAGCTCCCGAAGCAAATTCACCTCCGAAACGATCATCTGCTTCTCCATCTCGTTCATGGAGCCATAGTCAAGCTCCTTCCATACTAGGATCTAGCGAGGAAAAAAAAAACCACAATCCAACCCACCGTCGGGAGTCACTTATACTCAAAGCAGAAGCCCGTGGGGCGTGAGGAAGGGCTTTTCGAAGCCACTCGCCTCTCTCAGCCGCAGCACCCAAATGAAACCCTCCCCAGTGCCTCACCTTGCCGTCAGCCTTGCGGCGCACCTTGCGGCACTTGCCGTAGGAGCCGCTGCCGATGGTATGCAGCACCTCGTAGTCTTCGGGACGGCTGGGCATGACGAGACAGCCACCGCAAAACCACCCGAGACACGGCTTTGCCCGTTCCGCGATGTTTAAACGCACCGCCCCTCCCTCCTATTGGCCGGGATCCCCGGCCTCGCACCTACGTCTCGCTTCCCGATTGGAAGCGGGGGCTGCCGGGTGACGGCCGTTAACTGCCGCCGGGGGGCGGCCCCAGACGGGCATCGCGAGGGCTGCAGCGCGGGCACCGTTGCCGCCGTGGGGGTACCCTTGTTAGAGAGGCTGCGGGCGGTGTGAGGGAGGCAGCCCGGAGGCGGAGGCAGGGCGGTGTGAGGGAGGCAGCCCGGAGGCGGGGGCAGTCCCCTTTCCTCGGAGATACCCTCGAGAAAGGCGGGCTGTGGGTGCCTGTCCTTCCCCTAGGCGGCTTCTTGGGATTCCGCCAGCGCCGCGGCGTTTCTTTCTCTTTCGCTCAGCTTTCCAGAGGAGGACAAGCTCTGACATGAGCAGCAGACGAACTTGTGGGGTTCCCCTTTTCACTGCAGCGGGGGTGCTCATCGCCCCGAGCCGCTCAGCAGGACATCTACACCCGCTAAAATAAATAATAAAAGTATTACTAGATTATCCCTTTTCCTGAAAGGGGATATGAAGGGGATATGTGTGTCTGTGTACACCATATATGAACACTTACACCATACACAAGCAGCTTTTCAAAGTAAGCCACGTGCTGTTATGGCTCAGCACAGAAATTGGAAAACACCTTGGGTCCAGATCCAAAAGATAAACCAGAAATTATGACAGTTGTATTAATTGACACTAAATAACATCACAATGAACTAAATATCCTTACCGAAATTTTAAGCAGCATGGATGGTGTTTCCTAGTATCATTTAGGATAATTCTGGAGTGATGTGTGAGCGTGGTTCTGGATTCAGTTTAATCTCTCTCCAGCTCTGTGGAAGTGGCTATGACCAGCAGAAGAAGTCCTAGTTCTTCAGCAAAAAGATTGCAATATGCTTGTATAATGCCTGAACTAGGTGCAAAAGCACAGAATTTTCACAGTTGGAAAAGAACTGTAAGATCACCACATCCAACCATCAAAAAGACTGTGTGATGACCTAGAATTTCAGCAACAGGGCAGAGTAGTTTCTCATATTGCATCTCCACATGGTGTCATTATTTTCCCATTCCCACTGTTATCTTTCTATATGTATTTCACAAGAGAGTAAATTCTCAATCCTGTGTTTTGTCTAAGGACTATCTTGAAAGTTTTCCTTAGAAATATTGGTTTGAATCAGAGAGATGTCAAAAGTCAGTAGTGTGGTTGTTTTACTTTTGATTATACTTATATTTTAAGAGCTAGGTAATTTTAAGAAAATTAATTTCTAAAAGTGGTCATTAACATTTTCACTCCATTTTCTTTCTTTCAGATTTTCATGCTGGCTATAAAAGAGAACCCAGAATGGAATGATTCCAAAAATATATATCAAGGTTTAAATGGGGGCCTCTTTTGTCAGGTATTTTGTTTTCAACTCTGATCTCTAGTTCAAGAGCAACTCAGATTTCTAATCTTGCAAATACATGTGCTGACTTCAAGTCTTTGAAAGCTACCAAATAGTTTTCAATTATCTGTTCAGAACAATGTTTCTTTTATTCTACTTTTTCTTACATCAAATTTCACTGATAATTTCCCAAAACAACACACACACACACAGANGGGCAGTCCCCTTTCCTCGGAGATACCCTCGAGAAAGGCGGGCTGTGGGTGCCTGTCCTTCCCCTAGGCGGCTTCTTGGGATTCCGCCAGCGCCGCGGCGTTTCTTTCTCTTTCGCTCAGCTTTCCAGAGGAGGACAAGCTCTGACATGAGCAGCAGACGAACTTGTGGGGTTCCCCTTTTCACTGCAGCGGGGGTGCTCATCGCCCCGAGCCGCTCAGCAGGACATCTACACCCGCTAAAATAAATAATAAAAGTATTACTAGATTATCCCTTTTCCTGAAAGGGGATATGAAGGGGATATGTGTGTCTGTGTACACCATATATGAACACTTACACCATACACAAGCAGCTTTTCAAAGTAAGCCACGTGCTGTTATGGCTCAGCACAGAAATTGGAAAACACCTTGGGTCCAGATCCAAAAGATAAACCAGAAATTATGACAGTTGTATTAATTGACACTAAATAACATCACAATGAACTAAATATCCTTACCGAAATTTTAAGCAGCATGGATGGTGTTTCCTAGTATCATTTAGGATAATTCTGGAGTGATGTGTGAGCGTGGTTCTGGATTCAGTTTAATCTCTCTCCAGCTCTGTGGAAGTGGCTATGACCAGCAGAAGAAGTCCTAGTTCTTCAGCAAAAAGATTGCAATATGCTTGTATAATGCCTGAACTAGGTGCAAAAGCACAGAATTTTCACAGTTGGAAAAGAACTGTAAGATCACCACATCCAACCATCAAAAAGACTGTGTGATGACCTAGAATTTCAGCAACAGGGCAGAGTAGTTTCTCATATTGCATCTCCACATGGTGTCATTATTTTCCCATTCCCACTGTTATCTTTCTATATGTATTTCACAAGAGAGTAAATTCTCAATCCTGTGTTTTGTCTAAGGACTATCTTGAAAGTTTTCCTTAGAAATATTGGTTTGAATCAGAGAGATGTCAAAAGTCAGTAGTGTGGTTGTTTTACTTTTGATTATACTTATATTTTAAGAGCTAGGTAATTTTAAGAAAATTAATTTCTAAAAGTGGTCATTAACATTTTCACTCCATTTTCTTTCTTTCAGATTTTCATGCTGGCTATAAAAGAGAACCCAGAATGGAATGATTCCAAAAATATATATCAAGGTTTAAATGGGGGCCTCTTTTGTCAGGTATTTTGTTTTCAACTCTGATCTCTAGTTCAAGAGCAACTCAGATTTCTAATCTTGCAAATACATGTGCTGACTTCAAGTCTTTGAAAGCTACCAAATAGTTTTCAATTATCTGTTCAGAACAATGTTTCTTTTATTCTACTTTTTCTTACATCAAATTTCACTGATAATTTCCCAAAACAACACACACACACACAGAAGATTCACTAAAATTTGTCAGTTTTGGTGACGTCTGTAAACTGTGCTGTACCTTTTCCCTAATTCCAGGACCTAGTTATGTGACTAAAGATAATTAACATTGTGGGTGATTTTTTTCTTATTTATTTTTTTGTACGTGGGAATAAGTAAAAATAAATGGCTAACACTTTGCTGTTAGTCCAACCCAGTTATTTATATAGATTAATAGCAAAAAAAAAAAAAAAAAAAAGGTATTGTAAAGCATTAAATTATGTTTCTGGCAACTTTTTTGTTGTTAGCAAATCAGAGAAAATTGTATGGAAGTATGGGTTCAGAAACAGAAAAGAAGCTCAATAAATGAAGTGCTGAAAATAAACACAGAGAGAGGAATTAAAAAAACTTATAGATGTGGTGCTGAGGGACATGGCTTAGTGGTGACCTGACAGTGCTGGGTTAACAGTTGGACTTGATAATATTAGAGGTCTCTCCCAACCAAAAGGAATCTGTGATTATCTCCAAGGCTTACTGAACTACATGGGTTTTTAATCTGTCATGTATTATTCTGAAACCAAACTGAAATCCAGCCCTACTTATATTACAGTAAGGTGATTATAGTGAATAAGTGATTTCATGTGGAGAAAACACCTGGCACTTACCAGCTCTTCAGAGTCATGGAGAAAAGTGTAACGTGAACTGATTTCCATAAGATGAAGTCAAATTAGAGGAAAATGCACAGATTTTTAGCTGAGAGAGCAAGTAACCTCAGAAGCAGACAACTGAGTGAAGATTCTCTGATTTTTTTTTATGTTTATGAATCAGGACAGTGTTTCTTTTTGAAATACAAACTCTAGCCATATTAGATTATTAAGTTCTATCCATAATAGCAGGATGAAATTTTCTAGTCAGGAAGTCAGACCAGATAAGAGGATGTTTCTTGCAGGCTTAAATGAACAAGCAAGAGGTGAGCAGTCAGGCTTGTAGAGGAGTTCCACTGTCATCAGTGGAAATAACAGATGGGAAATAACATGTCTAAAAATAACTCTTTGAAGAACTCACTGCCTCAGTATATCCTTCAGGTAAGGCAGGGCCCATCTGTTTTAGGTGCCTGTAGGACATTTGGCACCTGACAGATACAGTTTAACAAATTTTGCTTTTATGATCAAATATGTTTAAATATTTTCAGCTGTCCTGATTATTGATTATTGCAATCATCAATAAATATAGTGGTTAGACAGACGTCCTTAAAGAGTGAGGTGACCAACTTATTTTTTCCTCGTATTTTTTAAGCTTTATTTTTGGAGGAGGCTTCCAGAAAAACACTTAATGACATTGACATGACCTCTTGCTCAGGGAGCACCAACTTCTGAGTAGAACTCATTATGGAAAAGACAGACATAATACACAGGTAATTGGGGAAACAGGCAGCAAGTTACTGCAGGACTGATGCACCCACTGTGGTTATTAAATCTTGTCCTATTCTTCAGATTTTGTTAATATAGAAATATTTTGAGAAGAAACACTTTAAAACCAAAGTGGATGAGTTTCTTGTGCAATCAAAAATTTGGTTGCCTTCAGTGGGAGTCAGTCAGGCTGTTTCTTAAAACAGACACAGCCCTTTATTGTAGGATTCTCTGGTACTCACAGTGTATTGGACTGTTCTATACTTCACCCATGCTCCTGAATGCCAGCCCACAGAGACACCCTGATCTATCCTCTCAGTCCCCAGCCTGATGTGTTGCCTAGATGTACATTGAGTTCACTGCAGAGATGAGGTGTGGGGGAAATCAGGCTCTGAAATGCTGTCACTCTTCAGTAAGCAGCCTAAGAACCCCTATGATCATAGATAGGGAACTTTATCAATTTCTATGTAGCCATAGGCATCAAGTAGGCTCAGCACTAAGGTCACAGCACCATGACTCATGCTACCCACTTGCCAAGCAGTGAAACTCAGCTGCTGGTGGCAAGCATCAGGATATCAAGATTAATCTTCCAAGTGAAAAGAAGAAACAGGTTGTAGCTTTCCAAGTCAATGAACATGTTCCTGCCATGTTCAGAGGGAAATTATCTTGTCACTCAGCAAATCCAATGATAGAAAATGTCAAAAGCTACTTGGAAATAAGTGTGACTGGAGGGAGAACCTGCTGCTTGAAAGATCTCTGCTCAGGACTGATAACACTTCAGTCAAGGGATTACCTGATCAGTAGGATTATTTGCCATCAGGCCTGTGACTGACCACAGGAGAAAAAAAAAAAGTCACTGCAGCACAAGATAGTTCAATATTCAAATAAAAATACCTATTGTCAGGCTTTTCCAAAAAGGCTGGACAACATCATCAGAAATTAGATGCAGCACAGAGTGCTTAAGTAAAATGTCTTATGGGGACATTATATTCACTACAGTTGGCAGATGGATATGCTTCAATTGTCTGAGCATGGAGTGAACCTTAAACAGAGCAAAGGCACCTACAAAAAGAGCTGAACTGTCTAAAGAGGCTAATGACTGTGTAATTCATAGATTCATAGATATTAGGGGTTGGAAGGGACCTAGAAGATCATCTAGTCCAACCCCCCTGCCTGAGCAGGATCACCTAGACCAAGTCACCCAGGAACACATACAGGCGGGTCTTAAGTGTCTCCAGAGATGGAGACTCCACAACCCCCCTGGGCAGTCTGTTCCAGAGCTCTGGCACCCTCACTGAGAAAAAGTTCTT
>VYZU01066519.1:49433-62350 GCA_013401355.1 Ceyx cyanopectus
AAGCTTGGCTGTGAGAATCCCATGGGAGACAGTATCAAAAGCCTTGCTGAAGTCAAGGTATATCACATCCACTGCACTACCCTCGTCTAACCATCTACTGATATCCTCATAAAAGGTTATCAGATTAGACAAGCATGATTTCCCCTTACAGAACCCATGTTGACTACTTGTGATAAGCCTCCTTTCCTCCAGATGCTTAGAAATGGCATCGAGGACAAGTTGTTCCATCACCTTTCCAGGGATGGAGGTGAGGCTGACGGGCTTTTGTTTGGAGTGAGGATGAGAGTCTAAGACAGCATCCTAAACCAACACCAGTTCTTGTCATTCAGAGCTTAATGTTTGAGAGCTTTATCTCAGAATCATACCTGATTGTTACATCACATGCTAAACTCACTGCTAACGGAAACATAAGAAGTTGCTCACCAGTGTATTGCTCCCACTCCTCAGTGTCATTTCACAGCTCAGAGACTGTTTCTGGGGAGGAACTCCTCTATCTCTTCCCTACACAGATGACAGTTCATAGAATGACTCACCTAGATGAAAGACCCCAGTGCACATCTTGAAAGCCTCCAAGCTGGTGAGACATCTGTGTAAAAGATTCTGGCTGCCTAGCTACCTTCTGGGGAGTGGCAAGTTCAGGCTGCTGAAAGGCTCAGTTGCATTAAAAAACTCTGCTGGATGGCAGGCTTCTGGAGGTAGAGCAGCAATACACCATTTGTTCTTCAAGGATGCCTTTGTGCTCAGAAACCTCTTGCCCTCCAGACTGACAATTATCCTGTTAACCTGTGGGATTATGGGGAAGGCCATAATCTTGGGTATGTCAAGATCCAAGAGAATGTCTGTCTCCCTGCCTGCAGCTCATCAGGCCCTATGTTCTCATGTTGAAGTTATGCAACACTCTTTATGATTATTTTTTTTCCCCCACACATACCCAAGACCAAAATCACACCTGATATTCCACACCTTTCTAATCCTACACCCAGTAATCTGGGATAGTCTAGCTGTTCAGCATGTCCAGGTGGTACCCATGGCTGTGTGACACTCTTCCCAGAGGACTCTGGGTAGCTGCAGGGTCATGAGCCTCAGCCACATGTCATGGTGCCTTGGGCACCATTCTCATCTCCTGGGCATGCTTCTGTCTTGCCATCTCAGGCTGACTGGCTGAGCCTTGACCCAGGAGCACCCCTGGGTATGAACAGTCAGTAGCTGATGGATTTGGGCTCGTGATGTCTATCAAGGCTTTTCTTAAAGGACCCTGCTAATCTACAAACAGCCTCCATAGTACACCCCCCTGCACTTTGCAGCAAATCAGGACTGCTACTCTGTCAAAAGTCAACTTGATAGAAACTGTGCTTATTACCTGTTGCAACCTGAGCTCTTTCCTACAAGATGCTGCATGTACTGTGTTATAAAAGAAGGTCAATCTGTAACTGTTCACAGAAAATAGCTTATGCAAGACACTTAAGAGATTTCTATTCCCAAGGTCATATTTATTTTTCTGGAAGCTACTGCAAAGTACAGTTTAAAATTGTCTTTTAAAAAATGAAATAAAACATTAAAAAAATAAAAAAGAGAAAGAGGGATGCCCCTATCTTTTGGGGAATTTATTCCCATGTAAGAATTCTCAGCGCTGGACAATTTTTTTAAGGATTTATTTTATCAGGATTATTTTGTGGCCTGGCAGAGTTCCTGTAAATTCTGGCAGTAATTCTTTGCCCTTACCGTCTGTCACCTCCCAAATATTCATCCTCAACTGCAGCTACCTATCAGCTGTTACACAACCATCTGTGCAGCATCTGAGCACCTTAGTTTTTTTTTTTCTTCCAGACTGCTATCATCCCTCTGGAAGCTGAGGGTGGGACAAAATGTTATACAGCAGGGTGACACATCATTAGTGACTACAGTATAAAAGAAACAGTTTAGAGCAGTGGCTGCTCACACTTCAAGCAGTCCACAGTCCCCAAGGCTGCCAAATTAAGATGCTAACAGTTGTTGTTGTATGCAACAGAGAAATACTTCAGGCCACTGAGACTTCCTCTCTCTGAATGTGAAATGGGATTTCTACAATACCTCATGCACTTTTGGAGGGGATGAAGCTCAGAATCTGAGGCTGTATGAGCCTGAAGCTTGGAAATCTGTAATAAATTAAAACTGGAATGTAATTTAAGGGATCACACTGATCTGTAATTGCCTCTCTTGTTCTATGTGAAAACAGAAAGCTTTACTTCTACCTGTATTGTTGGTTAGACCTTGTTTCAAAGAGCCTGATTACTTCTATCTGTTAGAAGCTTATCTCATCATTAAAAAGGATGAAGAGACATAATATGTTTTAAGGATCAAAATTCAAGAGCAGCCACACAGGTTACTGATGATTTAAATCAGAAAAATAGGGGATTTTTCTAGAAAAAAAAAAAAAAGGTGCAGTTTTAGTGAGAAAATAGATGCAACCCTGATCTAGATTTGCAATGTTAGCTAAAAATAACATAACCTTTTTTGTGGTCAAATGCATGTTTAGTTAATTAGATCATTTGATTCACGTAATATTAGTTTGAATAAACAGAGGGCTCCAGAGCACTCCAGTGCTCATTCCATTTTCTCCTCAGGGAAGTATCCACATTGTGTAATTCCCAGAGAAGACAGAAGCATTGTTTGGGTCCCTGGGGCACAGGGACCTTAGCACACATGAGTGCATGAAGTCCCTTGCTGGACACCATCCTGAGAATCTGTTAATTCAATTTCTCAGTGTCTTCCAACTTGTTCTCTGTGTTCTCCTAAGTCTTGAGAGTTCAGGCAGTTAATGTGTTCTCTGCTAGAGGTGGTTATTACATTAATTAGTCATGCTCCAAAGATCTATATGGAATAGACTGAAGCATTGTGCAGGCAAAAGTTACAATGCCAACTCTTAGATTTACAACAAAGGGACCCCACAAATAAAATCTTCATGAGACCTGCTCTCCACAGAAAAAGTGATTCTCCCTCTGGCCACAGGGAGCCACACAGCTACCATTATGAGCCCAGAAAAATCTGTAGTCTCAACTCTGTGCTGTCTCCTTGGGGTGACCCTACCATCTGGGCTTTTCTTAGCTGTTTCCTCACAAGGTCCTGCTGAGGTCTTGCACTGTTTTTAGCCAGGTATATAGAATGCAGCTGGAGTGAACTACTTGTACCTACTTGCACACAGAACAATTAGTGCAGACTGTCATCATTTCTTAGTTCATTTTTAACTGCAATTTTAAGGTCATTTTTGCAAGATGGAGGATGATTTGTGGAGCCTTAAGCAATAATAGCAGTTGCTTGACCACAGATAATAATCCAGGTTTTGTGTGATCATCCAAGTATATGATTCTTAAACACTTCTCTCAGTACAAGTACCAACCAGTAACAGTACAGTACCAGCAGCAACACAGGTCAGAGGGCCTAATCATTATCACAGAATAATCATGGTTGGAAAGGACCTCCTAGATCATCAAGGTCAAACATACCTAAAAAAACCCCAACCAAACAAAACCAAACCCCACACCAAACACAGTCCCCTACATTCCTGCTCTTAGAGCATGTCCTGAAGCACCTTAATTTGTTTCTTAAATACCTCCAGAGCTGGTGATTCAACCACCTCCCTAGGAAGGCTGTTCCAATGTCTCACCACTCTCCCCATAAATAATTTCTTCCTAATATCTAATCTAACTTCAGTGTGGTTCTGACAAATCTCAGTTTGGTAAAATGAGGGATGCAAGAAGAGCTCATGAAGATCTTCAAGTGAGGGAAGAAAAAACTCAAAGGAACCAGCAACTCAATGGAGAGGCATCCAGGAAAAAATGGATTAAGGTCCTCTAAGGAATCAGTTTTCCTTGTTTTCTCTTCAGCATATAATCATCTTTTCCTTTCTCTAGACATAATATGTACATGACAAAGGTAGAAACAAACCTCTTAGTGGATTTTAATTCTAGCTAGGCATCTAAATATTCTTTCATGTATTGAAGTAGTTGACACTGTTAAGCAATCTTATTTATTGGAGTGCCTAGACATATGTTTACATATTATCTAAGAGTTTATTAAGATATAACTCGGACTAGAAGGTCTGCTGCACAGTTTCCCAGATATCCAGTTTTCTGCTGGATTAAAGAAGGAGTGGTGATAACGCTGTGAACCTGCCTGCTTTCACTTGAGAAGTTGACTGTTGTTCCAGAAATAGAGCCTCCTAATGTTCACTTTCAGTCTGTTGTCCCATCTACTCTGCTGCTCTCAAAGTATAGCTGCTTGAAGGCACAGATTTGGTCTGTAAAACTTCTGTCTCAGTCCAAATGTAGCCTCAACTCCAAACATCCTCAGCTTTGTCTGAAAGCTGAGCCTTCCTGAAAAACAACAACAAAAAGCTCCCTCTGTTTCTTTGGTTTATATATGTGGTGGAGATAAAGCATATAAAGCAAGGACTGTTCCTCAGAGGACTTTAAAAACACTCTTTGACCAAATAATATTTGTCATTTCCTTTGCCACTCTGAAAGGCTCCTCAGAGAGCTGAACTACTCTAATTTCTGCCACAGAAGCAGGCACCATTTCACTTCCCTCAAGCTGAACAGTGTTCGAGGGGCAACAATTCAGAATTAATTTGACAGTAATGGAGATGACAACTATTACTGTGAGGTATTTCTGCTATGAACATTATCATCCTGTCCTCATTTCACCCCCTACCCATAAGTTTTGGTGTTACGTGAAATCTCTGAGTAGGTAGCCCCAACTACAATGCACACTCGTGTAAACTGCTGTCTAGGTAGAGCAGAAACTTTGGACTTGACAGCCTTCGTGCATACAAAAGCCTTAAAGTCCCACAAAACTGCAGCTTTACCTTGGAGATGAGAAAACAATCAACATGGAGCTACAAAGTGCATGACACACACAAATCCACAAGAAGCTGCAATCTCTTCTAAACAGGAGACAGGCATAGAACCATAGACTGGTTTTTGCTGAAACAGATTTTTAGAGATCATGTTGTCCAACACCTTGCTCAAATCATAGGACACCTATGTCTGTTTCCATTAGGAAACAGGAAAATGTTATCTTTTCTTTCTGGATGTTTTTCCACTAAAAATGTCCAGAACAAACTGACAATGAAAGGGTGCATCCTCTGTACACAGCTAAAAAAATAGTGCAGATTGGATTGAGTTTCTTTCAAATTTCAAATATGCACAATTCCTTTCTAACACTGTTATCAATGCAGAATGAATAGCACAGAGGCCAATATAATAATAAAACCAGACATTACTGGCTACGATTCCCACAGAGTATCAGAGTGCATCCTCTCCCTATCTACAATGATTTGATGTATTAATACATAAGTAATTTAGGTCTTACAACCCTAAGCATGAGGGCAAAGTCTTGAAATAATGAATAGCCTAAGGTGAAGAAAACCAAACTGCAGTCTCTTTATACCCTGCTCAAAATAGCTTCACTTATCTTTGTCTCCTCTTCTTTCTAAAAACAAGTATTAATTCAACCCACCTACCATGACTCCTGCCAAGCCAGACACCTCTACCCAGCAGACAAATATATTCCACCCACTCTTCTACAAATATCCACAGAAAGCACAGCACAGAAACTGCCAGTTTCTCAGACATGGCCTTTCCTTGATCCCAACCTGCTGTACATAATGATTTTGCCACTTTACTGTGGAGACCCAAGCTGAAGACTGATGCTGGAGCTGGCCACTAAACAGACCCAACCATGGCAAAAATGCCACAAGGTGTGAGAGCAGGAATTAAAAATAAGGGAGAGGCAGGTAACGGGACTGGGGAGAATAGGGCTCAGCCAACTCATTGCCCTGATAGCCTCCTGTTAGCTCAGAAAACACTTCTGGGCTATTAAAATTTCAACAAACAACACAGACAGGTTCCTGTTAAAAGCCATTTCCTTAACCTTTAATAACTTAACAGCTGAATTTGTAAAATACAGAACTTAATGCTGTACTAAGGTATTAACACCAAGTCCCAGCTCTATTCAAGTCAAGAGGTGCCTCATCTCTGACATCCCCCTGAAGAGCTAGCTTAGGCTTATTTTAGTAACTAGCCCTCTATCAGAGTGATTAGAAGAAAAAAACATCGTCTATAAAAATCAGTTTAATTATCACACATGAAAAGCTTCAGGAAACAAGGTGATTTCAGGGGGTTTCTGTAAAGGTAACTTCTACAAGAAGAACAAAATTACCTGTTGGGCCTAACAAGCAACACAGCTGCTATTTCCAGGTAGCAGTTATTTCACTAGGCTATAACCAGATTAAGGTCACCCAGCTCCAGTTTGGAGTAAATCCTTCATTTCCTTTCAATGAGGACAGCAGGAATGTCATTTATCCACATGTGTTTTTCCTGAAACCAACCCTGTTGGTTTTCCTGTGCAGCCAAGGGCAAGTCAAGCACAGTGATTGTCACTTCTGGTTCTCTAGAATGAAATGAGCTCTGCTACCAGCTTCACAGGAGATGGGTAGTGATCAAGATTTTGATCTTTTGATGAGTTGAAGCATGGAAGAGCAAGATGCTTTCATTATTAATATTCTCAGACATTTATCCTGTAGTAATTTATTGCACAAGCCAAGAATCATTCCTCACAGAGATGTAGATGATAAATCCTCTTAAGCTGTTCTATGAGCAATAGAGCCAATGAATGCTGGATACAGACTTGAGTTCTCTGTCTCCTAAACTCTGCTTCCCACCCCATCATATTAGCTCTGCTTCATGTTCCCCCAAAATGCCCCCTGGGCATAGACAGCACACGTTACAGTTACTGTGCAGCCATCTACAGCCAGCTGACCAGGTTATATAAAAAGCCTATATTCTGCCTACTCTTTTCTCATGGGGGGCATTAAGCTGGGGAGTCTGCCCTCCATGTAGCTGTATATTTGCCAGTAAAAAAAAAAAAATCCTCTTAGGATCACATCTGAGACTTCCATGTGATTTAAATGCACCTGAATACGGACAATAGGCCCAAAAGCTGTGGGGCAGGATAACAACAGATGTGTCAACCCCAAAAGTAATCTCTCTTAGGTAACTGAGGATGTTTCTTCAATCCCTAATGTTTGGGATGGAAGTGCAACATCAAGACTCTCAGATAACCTCTTTTATGACAATAAAATGCAATACAATAAAGACATTTTCATATTTTAAAGGTAGTTTCTCTATGTTGTCAAGACAGGCCCGAATCCTTTTTCATATCTCAAACAAGCATTTAATAATGTCATATCTTATCATAATCATTCTAGTTTTTAAAATCTTTTAGTTTGGGGATAATCCAACATTCCTATAACATACTTTATTGCAAATATGATGGAGTGGGTGGAGAACATAATTTTGTTTATACATTTCATAATGAAATATATAGGGATAAACTACATGTCTAATGCCTTGAAAANTAATACATAAGTAATTTAGGTCTTACAACCCTAAGCATGAGGGCAAAGTCTTGAAATAATGAATAGCCTAAGGTGAAGAAAACCAAACTGCAGTCTCTTTATACCCTGCTCAAAATAGCTTCACTTATCTTTGTCTCCTCTTCTTTCTAAAAACAAGTATTAATTCAACCCACCTACCATGACTCCTGCCAAGCCAGACACCTCTACCCAGCAGACAAATATATTCCACCCACTCTTCTACAAATATCCACAGAAAGCACAGCACAGAAACTGCCAGTTTCTCAGACATGGCCTTTCCTTGATCCCAACCTGCTGTACATAATGATTTTGCCACTTTACTGTGGAGACCCAAGCTGAAGACTGATGCTGGAGCTGGCCACTAAACAGACCCAACCATGGCAAAAATGCCACAAGGTGTGAGAGCAGGAATTAAAAATAAGGGAGAGGCAGGTAACGGGACTGGGGAGAATAGGGCTCAGCCAACTCATTGCCCTGATAGCCTCCTGTTAGCTCAGAAAACACTTCTGGGCTATTAAAATTTCAACAAACAACACAGACAGGTTCCTGTTAAAAGCCATTTCCTTAACCTTTAATAACTTAACAGCTGAATTTGTAAAATACAGAACTTAATGCTGTACTAAGGTATTAACACCAAGTCCCAGCTCTATTCAAGTCAAGAGGTGCCTCATCTCTGACATCCCCCTGAAGAGCTAGCTTAGGCTTATTTTAGTAACTAGCCCTCTATCAGAGTGATTAGAAGAAAAAAACATCGTCTATAAAAATCAGTTTAATTATCACACATGAAAAGCTTCAGGAAACAAGGTGATTTCAGGGGGTTTCTGTAAAGGTAACTTCTACAAGAAGAACAAAATTACCTGTTGGGCCTAACAAGCAACACAGCTGCTATTTCCAGGTAGCAGTTATTTCACTAGGCTATAACCAGATTAAGGTCACCCAGCTCCAGTTTGGAGTAAATCCTTCATTTCCTTTCAATGAGGACAGCAGGAATGTCATTTATCCACATGTGTTTTTCCTGAAACCAACCCTGTTGGTTTTCCTGTGCAGCCAAGGGCAAGTCAAGCACAGTGATTGTCACTTCTGGTTCTCTAGAATGAAATGAGCTCTGCTACCAGCTTCACAGGAGATGGGTAGTGATCAAGATTTTGATCTTTTGATGAGTTGAAGCATGGAAGAGCAAGATGCTTTCATTATTAATATTCTCAGACATTTATCCTGTAGTAATTTATTGCACAAGCCAAGAATCATTCCTCACAGAGATGTAGATGATAAATCCTCTTAAGCTGTTCTATGAGCAATAGAGCCAATGAATGCTGGATACAGACTTGAGTTCTCTGTCTCCTAAACTCTGCTTCCCACCCCATCATATTAGCTCTGCTTCATGTTCCCCCAAAATGCCCCCTGGGCATAGACAGCACACGTTACAGTTACTGTGCAGCCATCTACAGCCAGCTGACCAGGTTATATAAAAAGCCTATATTCTGCCTACTCTTTTCTCATGGGGGGCATTAAGCTGGGGAGTCTGCCCTCCATGTAGCTGTATATTTGCCAGTAAAAAAAAAAAAATCCTCTTAGGATCACATCTGAGACTTCCATGTGATTTAAATGCACCTGAATACGGACAATAGGCCCAAAAGCTGTGGGGCAGGATAACAACAGATGTGTCAACCCCAAAAGTAATCTCTCTTAGGTAACTGAGGATGTTTCTTCAATCCCTAATGTTTGGGATGGAAGTGCAACATCAAGACTCTCAGATAACCTCTTTTATGACAATAAAATGCAATACAATAAAGACATTTTCATATTTTAAAGGTAGTTTCTCTATGTTGTCAAGACAGGCCCGAATCCTTTTTCATATCTCAAACAAGCATTTAATAATGTCATATCTTATCATAATCATTCTAGTTTTTAAAATCTTTTAGTTTGGGGATAATCCAACATTCCTATAACATACTTTATTGCAAATATGATGGAGTGGGTGGAGAACATAATTTTGTTTATACATTTCATAATGAAATATATAGGGATAAACTACATGTCTAATGCCTTGAAAATATAAAGTATTGAGCCTAACTTTAGAGCTGTCCTTTGTTACAACCAGATCTAGCTTTTCAGTGTTGAGTACGTTAAGCCACAGGCTGATGAAAAGAGTGTAGGTCAAAGCACAAGAAGCAGCCTCTTCTTTGCCCTCTTCAGGCACTCCAAATATTTAATACATCTTCCTCTTTAGGAGAATGATAGTGTAGTTTACTTGTGCTTAAAGTGTTAGCATGAACATGAAGGTCATGGGTAAGTCCAGGGTTTTATTGAGTATGCTTTTACCTAAGCTGACAGGGAGACCCAGCCAGGCCTGCAGCTGTATGAGTGCCAAAAGGGAGCAGTGTTACTGTGAAAGTGCCATAGCAGTAAAGATGTTCCTTACCTCAACTAATATCAGCCAATGTACTAATGTTCTTTATGGAAATAATAGGTTAGTGTGCCCAGTTGGATGTGACCAGTGACTTGATTCAGAAACAAAGGAGTAAAGATACAATTTAAATGGATGGTGATTTTTATCACAAACTTTTGGGAATACAAACCACTATAATTTCTTCTTTTCCTTACATTTTGTTATTTTCACTAACAAGAATGGGCTCTGAATTCTCCTGCTTAAGATGTGCTGGCCTTCACTGCTCTAAACCAACAGCTTTAAGTCAGTGATTTGAATATTAAGAGTCTGACCATTTGCTCTGTGCTTCTCAGTGGTACAGATGACTGAATCTGCACAGTCTCTGTGGAATCAATCAATCCTGTCACCTGTTGCCTCACACAGACAGCTTAGTGCTATGAAAGATTCCATTTTTTCAACGAAAAATTCAGATGAAGATTGCTGCTTTAGCTGTCTGTGACTCAACTACTTGAAAAAAAAAGCAGCAATGACCTCTAATATTCATTGATAGAATAGTACTGGTGTACTGAAGTGATGGTATAAGTATGATAACCTGTAATTTTGAGTGAAAATAAGGTATCAGTGTCTGGAAGATCTGAGGATACAGTGTGTGGCTGCAATGTTTTGTGTTTTGATACATTTCAGTGTCAAAATCAATAGTATTCTGATGATTTGGGCTCCTCTTCTCCCTCCTCCCTTTCCACATTTTTAATCTCTTTCTCTCTGCTGGTATACTAAATATGTTTTGAGGTTTCAGACAAACTTGGAACATATTCATTTTTAATTTTAATTAGTAGACACCAGAGACCTGACCCCTTTTATAATAAGCAGAAAGGTTGTATAATTGAAGTCTGAGCATTCAAGGTCAAAATATGTTGTTTAATGTGCATCTTGCAATTATCTACCACCAACTTTATGACACCACAGATGTTAAAATACAAAATCTTCATAAACTCAAAGACCTGTTTATTCTCTATGACCAAATTAAACAACATCTATCTTTTTAAATAGAAAATAATTAATGTCATAGTGGCATGACATTGCATGTAACAGCAGTGCATCTGCTCATGTTTAGATCTGTTCACAGTAGCAATAATACTTAGGATAAAGCTGCTTCTGTCTTTAATACAGGATCTGTTATGTCATGAGGGGTTCAATGTCTGCAACACAAGAACAATTACATAATGATGCTTCACCCATGATATCTATTAGTGTGCATTAGTCAACAAGGATGGGAGGCATATGCTTATAGGGATCAATGTTCCTGTTAATACACTGCATCAGAGATAGGAATACACACCCCCATGAAAATGGGTCCAAGGAGCAGGTAACCTCATTTTCTTAAGACATTGTTCTCACTCTCCCTAAACATAACAACCAGATCATCTCTGGTTATGCTAATCTAATTTCAAAGCTTGATAAAATTTATCAGGGCAGATTATTTTACCATAATAATAACTCAACTTGGGGTGTTAACTCTGCAGATGTAGAAGAGAAAAGGGAGAAACTGGTCTNGGTAACTGAGGATGTTTCTTCAATCCCTAATGTTTGGGATGGAAGTGCAACATCAAGACTCTCAGATAACCTCTTTTATGACAATAAAATGCAATACAATAAAGACATTTTCATATTTTAAAGGTAGTTTCTCTATGTTGTCAAGACAGGCCCGAATCCTTTTTCATATCTCAAACAAGCATTTAATAATGTCATATCTTATCATAATCATTCTAGTTTTTAAAATCTTTTAGTTTGGGGATAATCCAACATTCCTATAACATACTTTATTGCAAATATGATGGAGTGGGTGGAGAACATAATTTTGTTTATACATTTCATAATGAAATATATAGGGATAAACTACATGTCTAATGCCTTGAAAATATAAAGTATTGAGCCTAACTTTAGAGCTGTCCTTTGTTACAACCAGATCTAGCTTTTCAGTGTTGAGTACGTTAAGCCACAGGCTGATGAAAAGAGTGTAGGTCAAAGCACAAGAAGCAGCCTCTTCTTTGCCCTCTTCAGGCACTCCAAATATTTAATACATCTTCCTCTTTAGGAGAATGATAGTGTAGTTTACTTGTGCTTAAAGTGTTAGCATGAACATGAAGGTCATGGGTAAGTCCAGGGTTTTATTGAGTATGCTTTTACCTAAGCTGACAGGGAGACCCAGCCAGGCCTGCAGCTGTATGAGTGCCAAAAGGGAGCAGTGTTACTGTGAAAGTGCCATAGCAGTAAAGATGTTCCTTACCTCAACTAATATCAGCCAATGTACTAATGTTCTTTATGGAAATAATAGGTTAGTGTGCCCAGTTGGATGTGACCAGTGACTTGATTCAGAAACAAAGGAGTAAAGATACAATTTAAATGGATGGTGATTTTTATCACAAACTTTTGGGAATACAAACCACTATAATTTCTTCTTTTCCTTACATTTTGTTATTTTCACTAACAAGAATGGGCTCTGAATTCTCCTGCTTAAGATGTGCTGGCCTTCACTGCTCTAAACCAACAGCTTTAAGTCAGTGATTTGAATATTAAGAGTCTGACCATTTGCTCTGTGCTTCTCAGTGGTACAGATGACTGAATCTGCACAGTCTCTGTGGAATCAATCAATCCTGTCACCTGTTGCCTCACACAGACAGCTTAGTGCTATGAAAGATTCCATTTTTTCAACGAAAAATTCAGATGAAGATTGCTGCTTTAGCTGTCTGTGACTCAACTACTTGAAAAAAAAAGCAGCAATGACCTCTAATATTCATTGATAGAATAGTACTGGTGTACTGAAGTGATGGTATAAGTATGATAACCTGTAATTTTGAGTGAAAATAAGGTATCAGTGTCTGGAAGATCTGAGGATACAGTGTGTGGCTGCAATGTTTTGTGTTTTGATACATTTCAGTGTCAAAATCAATAGTATTCTGATGATTTGGGCTCCTCTTCTCCCTCCTCCCTTTCCACATTTTTAATCTCTTTCTCTCTGCTGGTATACTAAATATGTTTTGAGGTTTCAGACAAACTTGGAACATATTCATTTTTAATTTTAATTAGTAGACACCAGAGACCTGACCCCTTTTA
>VYZU01066524.1:0-26664 GCA_013401355.1 Ceyx cyanopectus
AAACCAACAAAACAAACAAACCATAGAATAGATAAACCATAGAATAGATAGAAAAAACCACTGTTATGTGAACAAGGAATTTCAGTGAGAAGTTGATCTATATGGCTTTTATCTATTTCTGATGTGACTTGCTTCCATTATCAAGGGATAATCACCTTCTTTGCAGTGGAAATATATTCCTAATAAAGATAAAATTGTGACCTCAATGCAACCTGGGAAGTACCGGTAAAAAGCCTTAGAATAACTATAATGGAAAAAAAATCTCAGCAGTGAGAAACGAAGGAACAATAATCAACTTTTCTCCTATTTTGCTCTCACGTCCATGATTTGCATAATTCCCTTTTTACCCCTGTAGTGAACTGTGAACTCATATTGAGCTATTTGCCCACTGTACCCCCTACACTTTTTGTTATTCTTGGGATAGAATACCCCACCTTGTGTTTGCCTGGTTAAAAATGCATTTCTTACAGTGGGGTGTATTTGCTAATCCATCTCATTTACACAGTATGATTTTGCTGGTTGTTTACAGGAAACTTTTTCCCCCTCTATATTTTGAATTTTATTATATCTGGAGGAGATATTTGCTACCACTGAGATTAATTTGGTGATTAAAAAAAAATTATTTAGAATTTCCAGTGTCTGATTTTCCCATTATGGGAGTGCAACACAAATGTGGGAAGATGTCCAGAATGTTCCTAAATTCATCCTTCACAAATGTTCATATTTTGTTTTGTTAAAGTGTAATTCCTTTTTAAAAGATGTAATCATTTTACACAGACCGTTGTCTGTCAGTTCTGAACTGCAAGAAACTTTTAGTTGAGACAAAAATGGACCTAGGCGTATTACATACAGTACAGAGGCTTTCCAGTGTCATTACCCTTTAGTAGCCCCTGTGTACTCACCTAATCCATATGAAAAACAATAAAGTCAAACACTTGAAAAAGTTTCATGCCAGGTAATTTTTTTTTTGTAACGTCTGTTCAAAAAGTGTAATCATTATTTTCTGGCTAGACTTTGGAGAGTTTCGATCCCTGTATGTGGGAGAGAAGTGCTCATGCTGTAAACAAGTCAGATGTCAAAAGAACAAATGGATGATACACAGGGTGCTGGGTTAGAGTTCAACCCTCAAGTTTTGCCATTATGTGGCAATGCAAAAAGTTCCTTACTCCTACGTGCCTGCACCATTCACCCAGCTTCACTGCCGTACTCTGGCTACTGAGCTGCTCCAGCACAGCTGAGAAAAGGACCTTTAGGTCCCTCAGTCTGGAAAATATGATGTTCTCTATTTTTTATTCTACTCAACTAATGTGTTGTACAAGGGCTAAACAAACTGCAAACACAATAAAGAAAAAAAGCCAACCTATAGCAAATAAGAGAAAACAATGTGCTATTGGTTTCCTCTGTCAGGTCACTGAAAACTGTCAGGAGGAAAGTGTTAATACAAGAAACTGTAATTCATTTATTTGTTACCCAGACTTACATAGGGACACAAGTAAAAGAACTTAGAAGTATATTTGCTGTCAGAATAAGAAGTGACATGTGAGATTTAAATAGCTCTCATATTTGTTTTTTGTGGAGGGGGGAATCTTATAAAGAAATAAGATTTTTTAATTTTATATATAAAGTAATTTTAAATAACAAATTTACAATAGACTATCATCAGCCTCTATGTGAGGTGTTCTGAAGTGACTAGAGGTTAGCATGACCACACCTACAATTGCCTACACTCGCCAACTCCTGGACCAGGTTGCTGGATCCCCCTTACCCATCTCCAAGCCTCTTTTGCAAGACAGCTTATTCTGGATCCAATCTGTTCTCAATCATCATGTGTTCTATTAGCAGTCCTTCCCACTGGGATCCCAGGCTTGGTGTTGCTACACAGCAGGCAAGATACATGACAGCAGACCTGGATAGAGCACCGCGTAGACCTTCACCAAAGCAGAAATTAAAGCCTCTTGTTGTAGAGGGGATATTTCTCTGAGGGTCCTGACCCCACTCAGTGGTGAGCTGGTGTTGGAGCTGGTATTGGAGATAACCCATGGAAAGCCTGTTAAGGCCTTTTCTCAAGAGAAATATTCTTTATCTCAGATTTCCATGTCACTTTCAGTTCCAAGGAGTATAGGTTGCAGGACTGAGGACACCTCAGGATCATTTTTCTCCAACAGATTCAGACCTGATAGGTCTGAAAAGGAATTTTTCTCTCTGGAGACTGTCTGGGGAGAGTCTAAATGGCACTTTTACAAGATTGTTTGCAACGAGGGGGTTTCGTGTTTGTGACTACAGGAGATTACCATGTTGCCTCTTTAAGAAGAGTGAATTATCAAGAATAACAACACCAGATGACTCTCATGTTCAGTTTTGGTTCATACCAGTGTCCAGGTGCTCAGATGGTTTGATCATGCTGAGAGAACAAGAGCTTACCACTGTGCAGTGGGCACCCAGCCACCTCATCTTTAGCAGATTTTCTTTCCTCCTCTCCATGTATTTTATACTCCAGCAAACATAAGTGCTGCCACTTCACCCTGAGGTCTGCATGTCTGTAAACTGAGGCAGCTCCCAGCAGGACACTCACTCAAGTAAGGGCATCCATCATTGCACAGCAATACTCCAGACAGTCCCTGGGTGCAGGATCTAAAGCTCTCCTCTTGAGTTCTCCAGCATGACCAAGGCAATGTGGAAAGCTAGGAAAGTTGGCTCTTTACAGTTTCTTTTCACACCAAGATAATGCAGCCTCCATCAGTTTCCCCCACATCACACAAAATACAGCCCAGGGTCTTTAGGATGTGTGGCAAAACCCCTTAAAATCTCTTTGCCTACTGTTTCCTAAACACAGCCCAGCAGAATCTGCTTTTTTCTCAGATTTTGTCACATTTTCTGTGAATTTTTAAAATAAAGGTCTCAGAAAGTCCCCAGACAATTGTGTTTCCAACATGGGAGGAAGGAACACCCCAGCAGTGTGTCTCCTACCTGGACCAGCTATTCACCCCTACCCAAACTGTGCAGTGAAGCATGAGCTAGGTGTGAATTTCTAACCACTGACACCACACCAGTCACCCACAAGGACATAACTTTTCCTGACATTAAATTCTGGTTTGTCTGTCTCAGGTTTTCTCAAAATGACTCTCTAGAGAGCTGGAGGTGCCAGCACGGACAGAGATATTTATAAGCTGTACCAGTGGCTTGGGACAGACCAATGTGCAGCACTGTGTTTAGCCTTCCTCACAGAAAATGAAACAGGGCATCTATGGTCTAAATATTTCCAAGCGTTGAAATTCCCTTGAAATGGGAACTGGGATGACAAATTTAAGATTAAAAAAAAAATAAATTATTTTTTTTCCTGAGAAATTGTGATCAGAGTGAACAAAGAGAAAGCAGAGTTTTGTTGTTTGTTTGTTTGTTTTTTAACACCTCAGCTTATCACTGTAAAATTATCTTCTGTGAAAACACAAGTGTTTTGCAGTAACATTATTTTTAATTTCAAAACCTTAACATTAAGTCTTTACCTGGCAGAATACATTATTACTGAAAGGCTGGCTAAAAAGGACAGGGTATATTTACATTGTACCTTGCTTTCCTCCATAACTAATGTAAGTTACTGAACCAAAGATACCACTGAGAGAAAAGTGAAGTCTTATTTATAGCATTATTTATCTAGCCACCAGAACTGTGTCACATAAAGATAATAACTGCAATTAAAAAGGCAGCATCTCAATAAATAACAGTGAGAAACAGGAAAAGATAAGTCACACCACACCCAGAAGCTTCTCTTGCATAGTCACAGACAACCTGAGTTTCCTGAACAAATGACAGGTGATTTTTTTCCAATCTTCAAATACCCATTTTTGTTCTTCTACTTCTAACTTAATCAAAGACCATATGTAAAAATCTTAACAAAAAAAAATCACACAAAACTACCCACCTAGACTGGACAAGCCTGTCCTCCATGACCACCAGCAGTGCAATGCAAGGGCTCATCTCAGCAGAGGGTGTCCCCCTGTCTCACCCCCTCTACCCCTCCAGGCATGCAGCAGTGGGTGAGATGCTGTACCACCAAACTATCTGGCAGCTGCTCTTCTACTGCTGCTTGGACCCTTTCCAGATTCCTCTATCCATAGGAATATGAGTACAAAAGCATATTTGATGTAATTTGATAAATACCCATTTGAGAGTAATGAGGGTATCAAGAGATGTCCCCTTCTTTTCCCCTGGGTATTAATTACACATACTCCTCCCCACTCCTTGTTAGTGAGACACAGGAAAAACTAGCCACTGGTGATGGCTTATCTACACAGGTTTCATGTAACTTGACAAGACAGAATTTGGTAGATTGTGCATCTATTTTGCTAAATAAAGTGGTTTATTCTAATTTCTAACTGTTAATTTTTCTTTCTTTTTTTTTTTTAAATTCAAAATATAGGATTACCACGGATACGTGTTTTTAAAACAAATTCTGCCAACTTTCAGATGGTATCTCTCCTCTCTGAAACCTCACTACTACAAAATCTAAGATGGAAGTATATCATGATTCATGCAACCTCTTCCTTTCCCACATAAAAATAGTTCTTATTCCTCAGGCAATTGATCTAGGTGCTTTTCACATGTCTGTGTACCTTAGGTGCAAATGCTTGCAGATAAGTCTCCATTTTACTTTATTTTAGTTCAGGGTGAGTTGTTTTTGACACAGTTCTTATCTCCAACTTCATCTCTCCGTGCAACATGAAAATAATGTTGTATTCTTCTAAAATATCACGTTGACTATCTATTTCAAAAGTGAGCAGATGCAAGATGGGAAGTAGGCTTTGGCTGGAACAGCACAACATGCACATTTGTCTGATGTTCTTAAATGATTACCTCTGCTCCACCGTCTTCTGGGGACTGGTGGATCTCCACAGCTTCACTACAGACATGGTCCGCCATCTTTCTCTGATATCTCTCTGTCTCCACCTCTGTGCTTTGCAATTGCAGAGGCTCATTTCAGCCTGACCGTGATGGGACTAAGCTGAGTGTGCTGAGAACCCTGAGCCAGCCAAGGCATTAGGACAGCACCCTTGATTGGCACAGCCACTGTCATGCAGTGAGAGTGTTATCACAGTGCTGGCTGATAAAAGTTTGTGTGGGTAGATTCTCCCTCCCAGCTCCTCTTCTAGCCATTTTGTGTGTTACCCTTGCTTTGCACAGCCTCCTCTTGCTTGTGTGGCCAGTGGCCTGCCTTCTGCATTTCATCTACCTTTCTGCAAACAAGCTTGCTGCTTCATGCCCAGCAATCATCCTGGCCTGCCCCAGATGCCTGGCTTTCCAGCGTGTGATTCTTGTTGGCGTACCCCTCACACCACAGACACCCTATGAAGCACACAGGACTTCGTGGTGGCTGCCTGTCTCTGCTGTCTCTCTCAGTGCTTCTCTGCCTCTTTAAGAAGGTGTGGAGTCATGAGGGAAGAAGTGTTTGCATTTTTCTGGGAGGTTATTTAAGGCTACCTGTTGCATAATGAAGAATGTTTCCACAGAGTGATTAGCAGCCTACCCAGCTGTGAGTATTTTTTATGCACCCTGAATCTAGGAGCACACCCAGGCTTTGGGCTTTGTGCTGATCTATTTACAATTTTTCACTGCCACTGTTTTCAGTGGAAGAAGTTGAAGATGTGCTTGTCTTCTGGGGAGGGCTGTGGGAAGGCTGGCTCTGGGTGAGTTGTGTTTGTTCCCTTGCCCCATGTGGGACAGACTGAAGGGGTGCCATTTCAGCTGGGTAAGGCAGGGCTGACTCTTGCACCAACTGACTGCACCCTCCACATTTTGGAGAATGTGTTGTGGGTGTGCAACCTCACCTTGCCTCTTGCTAGCCAGAACAGCCAGTTCTGCAGCTGCCATGGTGTAAGACTAGGTTTTATTTCTAACCATAACAAAAGCATGGGACAATGCTACCTGATGGCTATGAAAGAAAAAGTATTTAGACTTCCCAGAGTAACAATCTTGTCATCTGTAGTCCTCTGCAGATGCCTCCTATACTTGTACTGAGGCATCATCTCCCCAGAGGCATGAACATGGGCTTTCTCTCTCCTCACTCAGGCCAACTGGCAGCATGCCTGCACATGTCCCATGCAGACAGCAGCCTGCATGGGTCCTTTAAGAGCTGCTGTGCTCTGCTTAGGTGATCAAGACTAAAAATGGCACAGGAGCTTGAGAGAATTTTTCCCTAAAAAGACACTTCCTGCCATTAAACAATGTTTGTTTTTTCTTCTTTCCCTCCATGTCCCCTCCATTTTATAAAAGGGGTCTCCCAGTCCTTCATGAGAAATTTGACCCATGTTTCTTTCTAAAAGAAAAAAAGTGGGATGATGAACTTTAGATGAATTGGTAAACAACCCATATTTGCACAAGCACTTTCTTTATGGACTACATCATTGTCAGCTTGAAGGAGGCAGATGGTTGGTGACAGCTTTCCAATTGACCAGTGTCACTTTTAAGTCCTCAGGTTCAAACCCATTACTCTGAGGGCTGAACTTTCAGAACATCTGAGGCAGATTTGTCTTCTATACTCATTCATTAATTAAAACTGCAAAAGAAGAAGATCAGGGAGGAATCTCTTATCTTCTTAAACTTCATGAAGATTTCAGTGTTGATACTGAAAGTGACCCAAACAGCCATTAATATTCTTACTGTCCCCAGGGGCACCACCAGCCGGGCAAAGCGCTGCTAATTACACACTTCAGTTTTCCCATAAAGAAGGTCCTAGAAAATCCCACTGTTACCTGCTGCCTCTCTACGTGTATCTTTATGGCTCGACATCCTTTTTCCTGAGGAAATTGTCACCTCCACCTGCTTACAGAAAGATGTACAGAACTGATATGGTTTTGCTTGTGGCTTGAAATCTTTCATTGACATCCCTTCAAATCGGAGTGCAAGAAGTACACCAGCATCTGGACTAACACCACGAGCATTCCAACAAAGCTTCCTGGCATTGCTTTGGTTCAAAACTTTGCTTATACTTCGATTGTTGGTGGAACAGTCCAATACTAAAGATAGAAAATGCTTGAAACTAAAAATACAGAGTGTCCGTGAGTATTGTGTGTGGTTGAATAAGGGGAAGTACTTGACCTCAGTGTGCCCTGTGTTCCAGATGAGCAGTCCCAAGCCTGTTGATTCAATATCTGACAGCTCGCTTTTACATCAGTGTACATCCTCAATGTTGTGTTTCACATCTCTAAATAATAATAATAGCTTCATATAAACATTTGCTAATGGGCATTCACGACAGATGCTAAAGGTATGCTACTCAAAAGCATGACTGGCACAGCCATAAACTGACCAGTAGTTCATACCTGGGACTTCCAGCAACATCTCAAACTAAGGAAGGAGCACTTCCCCATAGGCAGGAAACATCTTCCTTGGCCTCCCTTAGAATTAGTCTGGATCTAGTACTAGAGGACAGCTCAGGACCTACGCACTCAGGGTCAGTGCTGACCAAGTTGTCCTGTTCAGGACAACTGGTGCTGTGAAGAGGTTCTGCACAAAACTCTGCCTGCCCTGTGCTGCACCGCACTGCACTCAACAGCCCTCCTTAACTGAACCACCAATGCACAGAATAACCGGGATTGCTTACAAAGCCAGTAACCTTGTCAGGGAGGATTGTCCTGCCTCTTTAGCCTATCTGCAGTAATTTGTCCATGAAAAGACTGATTTGGTTTACGCCTTTAGTATGGATTATAGCAGAGTAAGAATGTATGTGTGCCTTTTGTTACTTAATACAGCCATCTAGTGGTTAATTCTTGTTTATTCCCTAACAGTTTTCAAAAAAGAGCAGTGCTGAGTAGTAGAGAAACCAAGCGAACAAGGGTGCACAAGAAAATTCCCTTCCTCCTTGTTCAGCACATAAGGGTTATACTTCAAGTCTGACTTGAAGAGGCCACTTGGACATATCAACCTGTGGCTATCTCTAGACTTTCTAAAAAAGGAGTCATGGACTGAGAAAAAAAAAAAGTATGCAACAGTTTTATTGCATAAAAATTGTTTCACACATACTAAGCAGGTTGCGTGGCAATACTTACTATTTAGCTAATAGTCAAATAATAAAGAGGAAATGCAGAAGAAGCTGCAGAAATGTCTAATGATTACTCTAATTCATATCACCAACTGAATTCAAGGAAATCTTGCTGGTAATTTTGAGTTGCAGCTTCTATTTCCTGTTAAATTGCTATAATAAGATAACAGAATCTAACTAATTTCTTATTTCTGTTGTATCCTCCACTCACCTTCTCTCCCCTGCACTCATGAAGCAGTAGCCCATGGATCACACAGAGTTGCCCGTATATCACAGGCAGTGCAAGGAGTAGGTTTATTGCAGCAGGAGGAAAGAAAATGCAGTTTTGGTCATTCAGACCCAGTGGTAGGTTCCCCAGTTCTATGCTGCCTATGTACTGTGTGAGCTCTTTAGGGGTCTTGCAGAGCTGTACCACCTCAGAGCAGTGCATGAAAGAAGGCAGAACTCCCTTCTCCATCTCTTAACAGTGCTTGCTTTTATCAGGGATGTGCATCACAGTCTAGCCCTTAAATTGTGGTAAATAAAGAGTGTAACACTTAGTATCTGGTTTTGTATTTGCATACCCATACAGTGGCCAAGGCTTCTCCCTGCCAGCCTTTGGCACCTTTCCTCCTCTTTGAACAGAGGTCACAAATCCACCCATCTGTGCCCATCCAGGAAAGACCTAGATTTAAATCGAAGATACTTCTAGAAGCCTGTCCCAGGTTGCATATGAGGGTTTTTTTAGCTTTGTGGCATGTTGTAATTAGAGAAGGAAGCTTCCAAGCTGAACCAGGCAGGAAGGTGGCCTAAAGCTCTTGCCTGGTTGCCACTAATACTTCTCTTAGGAAGATGAAGAGTGTGAAGCTGGGCTTGCTGATAGTCATTCAGGTACACAGCCATGGAGGCTGCTCCAGCTACACACGTTGTGCTACTGGTATGGGAGCACATTCTGAACCAGGCACATGGAGACTGACAGCTGCTGGGCCACAGACAGCTACCAGACACCCCAGCTACCCACAGGCTCTGCATCAGGACTTTCCTGGTCTGTCCCCCTTGCACCTTAATAATGCTCCATGGAAATTTAAAAGCTCTGCTGACTTCCTTATGGCCATGAGAAATCCCCAGCCTGGGACAAGTTCTTAACTGACTTGCCAAAGCTAAAAGGTACGCATCAGCCCTTCTTCTGTATTTGCCTTGTTTTGAGACGGCCCCGGCCCGGCCCGGTCCCGCCCTGCCGACTCCAGGGGGCGTCGGTGCCGACGCCGGTACCGTGTCCCCGCTGCCTCTCCGGCTCCTGAGACCCGGCAGCGCCGCCGGACGCCGCCGGGGGGCGGGCGCGGGCAGGGCTGCGGCGGCGCCGGGGTTGGGAGGGTGCGGAGAAGGCGGTCCATGCGGAGGCGAGGGGAGGTGGGGACAGTCCCTGCGGAGGCGATGGGAGGAGCCGCAGCAGCCCCAGAAGCAGTTTCAACCTGGACTGCCTGCAGGAAAATAATGCTCCGTCCTCACTGCAGAGAGAGGCAGACACTCTTCTAGACAGTAAAAACCCCTAGGTCAGAGTACAGTGGTGATTTATGCAGGGAGGTAACAGCAGCTTTTGGGGAGCGGTGACCATTCACATCAGATGGAGTCTCATTGGGAAAGTCAATGTTTAGCTATTTTATTTATCATAGAGAACGAGGTGGAGCTCCCAGTTCCAGGTGGATGCAAACAGTGAGGATGAGCTCGGCATCTGCTAGGGTTTCTGTAGATTGATAAACTCTGCTCTCTTGAGAGCCACTAGCATCAGGCTCCTCCTGCATGGCAGGAGATGAAGTCAGGCTTGTGTGTCTATTCTTCTCCCGGGACACAGAAACATTTTCTCCCAGGATCTGCTCAGCACAACCCTTCTTCTGGATAGCAGCTTTCTCTGTCTGGAAGTAAAGGTTCACCGGCTGTCACAGCACAGTCATCAAATCCTAGGTCTTGAGAGAGGAAAGAATTTGTCATGTTTTTGTTATGGCATCATTTAATATCACAGACATCTGGTCAGCTCAGGCATCTTCTGAATTTTGCGTGCAGTCGATACTGATATTTTCAGACTGAGGTTTTACTCTTCCAACAGAAGCACCCTATATTTATCACCTCTAAAGAAACAGTCAGAAAATAAGAGTAATTCTCTCACCTTGAAAAAAGCATGTCATTTTGCGTGGCAAATCTTCTCATGATACCACCCAGAATTCAGCAGCTATTTCAGCAAAGGCTGGAAGTGGCACTTGCTGCAATCTGTGACACCTTCAAAGCGAACCTTACCACCTGAGTGTCTCACTGCGATGGCTGAAGGTCACTGTGTGCATGCCAATACTTTGGTGAACGACTGATTTTATCATATTAGGGTGTCCATGGTTTTTCATGCATTGTAAACCTTTAGGATCTCAATCATGCGTTTCTTAAGATAAAGGAAATAATACAGATCTTTTGCCAAATTCCAAGCTGTCTGTCTTCATGCAGCCTACTGGCAGTTTTCTTGCAGGTTCAGCCACTGTTGCTGTTGCTACTAATGCAACATATATGTATTTTCCCAGTAGTTATCCACTGCTGTAATATGCTATAAATCAGCTCTTTTACCAGGGGCAGTTTGGAGAGGTGAGAAATAAATTACTGTGCGAAGTGGTGATACTGGATTATTTTTGAAAGAAAGGTAATACAGTGGACATATTTCTGCAACTTTTTTTCCAAGTAATATTCAGGTACAAAATTCATCCCCTCTACCAAATACAGGCCAGGTAGTTCTTTCCTAGCTCCAGTGTTAGGGTTGTGAAGAATGACTGACAGAAAAGCTAGATAAGGAAACAGTATTTCAGCACAGAGCTCGAACTGTTTATCATAATCCTTTGATCCTGTTCCACCCCCCCACCCGCACAGGGCCAGGGCCTCGTGCTGTGAATAAGGCTCCAAAAGAAGGAGGCAGAAATTAATTGTTCAACCTCTTTTATCTTTTCTCCAGCACATGAACATGCCTAACCAATTTGAGGAGACACAGTTTCCATCACGGATATAATAATGGATAATTCCCTCAGTGCAGAAGAGCTGCAGAATAGGAGATGGAGAGTTATACATAGTATCTGCTTTTCTGTGCACATGGGGAGTCAGGATGGGCAGATTGGCAGGCACTTTCTGGTTGAAACCGCCCTGATTTGGGTGGAGTGGCCTTCACAAGTCTGGAGCTGTTACAATTTGATATTAATCTCTGTCTCGATGCTGATTAACTCCTTAATGCCACACTGCCTACCAAACAATTTGTTACTCAGCATTAAACACAGATGTCTTAACAGTTTACTGCCCTTCCTGCAAGTACACAAGCACTGACTCTTCTTCCCAAATCAGTGGCTATTGTAGCAATCACAGTGCTTTTAGAATAAAGATCATGTCTGTCAGTATTTGTTTACATTTCCTTTGTGCCTTCTGGAGGTCTGAAGCTGATTCCTTATAATCAAAATGTGGTTATAATGTGGTTAGGCTTTTCAGGAGCTGTATGGGAACCAGAATGTATCTGTACAAGCTATGGTAAATGTTGGTCTTGCATTGGCAGGAAAGGAATCACTGAGGTAACTACTTTATCCCTAACTCAAGGGGCTCCATGTCAAGTATTTTTTACTCATTATTGTAATGAGCAACATTACAATGAGTCCTAGGCTGGCTGGCTGACTACACCTCTCCTCATAATTTTATCAGGACAAAACACTGTATGTTTCAAGACCATAAAACATCTCACTGAGGGTGCTGCTACAGATTTGTGACTGTACTGCACTGTAGTCAAGAAGCATCAGGCACTGAGGAGCAAGCACACGGAGCACCTCATTTTACCCATGCATGGAAAGGAAATTGACTTCACTGGAGAACTAAAGTCTCTTTGGATTGTGTTTTCTTCTAAACAAAATATTTTTATTTTATTTTTGTCATTTCACCTTAGTGACACTGGATTACATAAGCCACTTTTCTTCCTCTGGCACTAAGTGCAACCAGCACTCCTATTGAGCATAATGCCTTGCCAGCACCTAATGCCACTCTGCTCATTAGCAGCACCAGCCTGGTCACATTGCTATTTGTGTGTTTGTTCCCTTACAGGTCACTCTTCCCAATATACTCACAATTCAGAAAGTTCTGCATCAGCAGATTTTGAGGATTGAACCTTCTCTATTTTAACCTAATGAATAAAAGTGGATTGTTGAATGGCTTCATACTTCCCCTACCCTCTAGATTGTAATAACTCTAAATGTGCAGACAGTGTCATTATAATGAGTGACAAAAGAGGGAAACAATGCTCTCACCTTATGAAAATGTGCCAACCTTGTAAACTATGTGGACACATGCCCACCAAGTGGCATATAATGACAAGACTTGGCCCGTCCATTAAATGATTCACTGTCAACAACCTGAAACCAGAATTGAGAAACTGAGCTTTGGTTTCAGTCTGAGGGTCTAGTACTTTTGAGCAGGATCCCACACTGGAAAATGTGTCAGTCAATATATGGATGAGGAGATTTCTAAATTTTCCTCTATCTGAACAGTTGATTGATATATCACAACTCTGTATGTGTGGTCTGCTTCTGGACTGAATCAGCTGAGGTTTTGCAGTGGGCTTCAGTGTGGATAACATGAAACCCAACTTAGATACTATTATTCACAAAAGCTGTTTGCAGTTTTTAGTCCTGTGGGAATTTACAGATTAAAGCCAGATTTAAGACCTTGCACTTGGTCTTGTCAAACCTCATGAGGTTTACTTGGGCCCTCACATACCCCTCCTCCCCGCCCCCCAGCTGATTATTGCTTACTTGGATATATTTAGTTTAAACTTCAAAGAACTCCTGGACAAGATAAACTGCAGCTGAGCTTGTGAAAGTCTCCCGGGTGAAAAAGGCATTGCTTCTAAACACTTCATTTGACTATTTTGAACTACAAATGAAAAATTTACACGAAGTGGAATAGTTATGAAGATATTATATTAGAGCTGCAAAAAGGTTACTTGTTTTTCCTGTTTAATAACAAATTTAAGGTTGTTTTACAGATACCAAGCAGTAACAGTGACAGTAAATACTGGTAGCCTTTCTGAATGCTGCAATTAAGTCTTCCTCTTGTGTGCACTGTCTCCTAGTTATTGCAATGGACATGGTAGAATGGACTGAGGGGGTTTTTGGTTTAGGCTTTTTTAGGTGGAGATTGGATGGAAAACTTCATCCATATGATTAGAATTAATCTTTTCTCTAAGATATCTGCATCATAAAAGTTAAGCTCAATGGGATGTAAAGCAAAGAATATTATATAATCTCTGGAGGGGAGATGTTAATGAACCACTTTATGGGTTCATTGAGCTAGAAAAGCAGATACAAGCCCAACACTTAAGCAGCCTTCCATAAAATGTAGTCAGAAGGGATTTTGCTGTTCACTTTGACTGGGAACGTACTTACAAGAAGCTTCAGGGGCCACAAATATGGAAAAATTTTCATGCTAACACACTATTGTGCTTCTTGGCAGCTCATCCTGGCTAATGGGGATCACTCTAAGATGGCTCTACTGGCTTACAGCAATGTCACCAGTTCTCATGGATTCAAGCAGGAAGACTAATCCCTCCCAGCTGTAATGGGCAAGGTGCAAGATGCAAGGTGCATTGGCAACTGTAACATAATTACAGTCAGCAGCTTCTCAATGTAATTTGATTTATTGTCTAAGTAATATTTTTTAATTATGTATTCTGTCTTTTTTCAATAATTAAAAAACCACACAGTATCTGGAAAAGGCATTATCAAAAATTAGATCCTGATTTGCCCCTGCACAACTGGTTTCCTCAGGTTTTTTTTTTTCCTCCAAAAGCTGTTGCCTGGGTGCTGTTAGTCTCCGTGTTCACCTTCATACATGCATAAACACTAGAGCTTTGCTTTTGTTTAATACAAGACAAAGCAATTCCTGTGAGAAAAAAAAATAAAAAAGAGTAACTATAATTTGTCTGCTGGCCGCTTGATGAGCCTGTTTCTGCTACATGGCACCTCTGGCTGCAAAGACAGGATTTTTCCTACGCACACACTGCTATTGCACGGGCCAGACCCTGACCCAGACGACGACAGTATTAGAGTTTTCCTGTATCTGTAGAGATTTGTTAGGCTTCTTTGTTTAGTGCTTTCTCTGAGCCAAACCCTGCCGAGCCTGAACCAACACCCTCATGATTCATTGTTCTCCCATGCAACAGCACATGTTGCTCGGTTACCGGAACAAACTGACTTCTGCCATGTCAGAAGACACCAGAGGTAGTCACTGCTGTGCCTTAACTGGGAGGAGAATGAACACACTAGCACTGCTAATGCAATGATGATAGTTATCCTGGTGTCCGTGGGGCGCTGCAGTAAACCCAGTACTAGCAGCACTGCTGCTGATCACAGAGGGTTGGGCTTCAATCTTTCTAACATAGGAAGCTTGAAATTTCAACCAGGCCTGCAAAAAACAGTGATGCTGATTTCTGCTAGAACATATACAACTCCCAAACAGTTTGCAGGCTGTTCTGAATCAGCAATAAAACTTACTGAAAATATCTGAGCATTTTGAATGTGCTACTAATGAAGTTACTTTGTGCTGTCACAGTCACTCTATAACATGGGAAAGGACGCAAAGGGTATTATTGCTACACCTGCCTCAGTCACCATGGTGTCTGACATGAGCCAATTGGGATTTGGGAACACAGAGGAGTAAGAGGAGGGAAAACAACTTCATTTTTTTTTCAGATCAGAATGGTGGGGGTGTTGCCTTGGGCGTTGCACTTGAGGCGTGTCTGTGTTGGCATCCTGAGGAACAAGAGGCTCAGACGGGTTGCCAGCTTGCAGCTAAATGCAAAAATATCTGGAGTTTTAGTATACATGTCAAATATTCATCCTCCTAACAACTCTATGAGATAATATTATCCCTATTTTTGCATAGAATAAAGACACTTGGAGGAGGTAAGTGGCATTGGAGGATTACAGCACTCTGTTCCTGCAATCACTGGGGTATTGGCCATGCTTTTCTGTTCATCCCTCATATCCACACATAGAGGCAAAATTGAGGTTCCCACTCATTAAAATCACAGCTAGGATCAACAGTCTGTGAGTTCCCTTTCCTCCCAAACCCTCACACACAACAAACTGATAAAAGATGACCACTCTTCTGACATTGAAAGCCCAATTTGTACATCCATCTCACTACAATCTTTCCCCTCAGTACTCCTGGATGAATCACTAGCTTCAGCAGTAACAAGATGTAATTCAGAAATAACAGAGTGATCCATTGTGGTACTTGAAATACTGGTATTTCAGTTCAGTATTAAGAGCCATTACAAGCTCTTCTTCAATTGCTTCTTCACTGACATATTTCCTTATAAAAGGCTCTTGGTATGACCTCATCCACACCATTCACTTCTTCTCTTGTTCTCTTACTGACCACTCATGGTCATTCTGCATTACCTGGGGGGAAAATAAATAAATAAATAAACGGTAATCCCTGATAAATTTTATAATTTCTGTGTGGTTTCAAGGTTTTCTTTACATAGAGGACTTAAGGAAAACCTTATTTGGGCTATGGAAGGATGAACTGTCCTGAATTTCTGCTATCAGAAGACTTAGGTGTAATCAGACAAGGGTGGATAAAAAAAAAAAAGTGGGTTAATATTAACTTGTTGAACTGGAATGCAGACTCTTGTCTTGAGCATAAGCATTTGGCTTTTGCCCCTGCCTCCTCCTTGACTGATTGATTAAAGATTTCCAATTAGTGCAGTCAACCTCATAGTCCAAGGTACCTTGAAAAAGCTACTCCTGAAGAGCTATGAGAAAAAACCTTTGTGTCTCTTATGTGAGATGTGACTGCTTATTTGTGCTGCAATAAAAAGCTCTTACTAAAGCAGTAACATTGCAGTTTAAATCATTTGCTTATTATAAAATTAATAGGCTTCTCTTTGCTTGTAATCCATCTTGTACAACACAGGGACCAAAGGAAATGTTATGGATGACACCCTGGGTTGAAGCAGAAGCCAATACTTTACAACACATTATCCTTAGCAACAGCAACCGCATTGGTCATAAAATGGTCATGCTGCAACATCTCCCATCATGAAGAAAGAGGCAGGCTCTGATTCACCTTTGTCTCCAGATCCAGCTGTGTGTCCATAGCAGCTTTGTCCCAAGACTTGTCCTCAGCTAGGTTTAAGGAAACTGCTGTGCCAGGTGCTCAATGGCTCAAGGCCAGCAGTGCAGCCAGGGCTGGGGTGTGAGCATGGCTTAGCTGAAGGCAGTGTCTGACCCAGCTAAATATGATGAAGCCCCAGTTACAGACCTTGAGGTTTGTTACTCACTGTTCAAATGGACAGGGCATTCACAGTGCCTGCCAGAATGGACATTTCTACTACCTTTCAATTTCATTACTCCAACTGCAAGACTCTCTTTTCCACATTTATTCACATTTTTTTTTCCCTGTAAATAAATTTCTTAATGAAAAGTAACTCCTGGCTATTCACCAGAATCAAAACTTTCATAAAATTAACCCCCAAAAAATCAAATTTTGACAGCAATCAATAAGAAATTTATTTTCTGAAATGTATGCTTTAATATGTTGATTTTTCCACCTGTTGTGAGATAGATTTTTAAAATATGAAGGAAAACATTAAAAAAAGTAAACTAAGGATTTACAAAGGTTATTTTCATAAGGTCAAAGTCCTTTTGTTTTGATAAGTATACAAAAATTAATCTCATTAAGCACTGGTTTTGCTGTTTCACATGAATAAAAAGAATATCCAAATAGTGCCTAAGTCTTCAAATGAAGTATTACAGTTTGATTTACTCATTTTGGGATTAAAGTATTTATTAAATAAAACAGGTTCATAGAAGTTGCTTTGATTTTTTAAATCCAAATCTGCTTTTTCCGGGGGAAAATATTTCTATACGAAAAATTTTCACAATTTCCATTTTAATGGCCAAGCAGATTCTTAACAGTTGTAAAAACAAACAAGAAAACTGCGGCATATAGAAACAGAAATAATCTGGTAAAAGGCTCAATATAAACCCATAAATCTCTATATAAATTATACTCATTGTTAATAATACAGTCTTCTAATCACAGATGATACAGCAAGGACTATTAAGTTAAAAGGAGGCTCTTGATTACACAGATGGAGAAATGTCCTTTTAATATCACATTGAAGATATTCAATTATTACTATTAGGATGAGCAAAGTTGTTGCTTTAAATTACCCCATGAGGTTATGAACTTTCCTTGATTTATACCCACATGAAAAGAATGGATGGCTTCAGAGTTGTGAAATCCTCCTCCTTCCACCAGCAAATGAGGAAGAGAGAGCTTAAGAGGAACATCTGTGTGATGGGCAAGCAACTCCTTCACAATTGCAACTTACTGACCAAGTAACATAACCAAACAGGGGAGGACTTACCTATTCAGGGTCTTTTTAGTTACCTACCTACTTCTTTCTTATTAAAGCAGGCGCTGCCAAGTCCCATCACATATCAAATATATTGGTTACATCTGTGCCATTTGGAATTCAGACAGGTTTAATAGTCATTTAAAGCCACCAGAAAATTTATCTCCATAAATTTTTGAAGATGAAAATGTGGGTCTTACACAATTTAAATTTGAATAAGAAGTCACCAGTATCTTTAAAATCTGTATATAAATCTGCAGTGGCTTACAAAACCTATTAAACAGGTCCCAAAACTTAAGCAATAAAATATTTTAAAATACTATTGTACAGTTTTTATTTTCCACCTTTCAAAAGATCATGACGTTATTGAACAACATTAGTTTCTCAGTGCAATTTCGAGTCACATAGGATGAGGTAGGGATAAACAGAGGAGACCTACTGGAGAAGACACTAACATCTATCTATGGTTAAAGAATCAAACAAGAGAAAGGCCTAGCATTTCACCGTAGAAAAAACACAGTTGGCTGACAATAAAAGCAACATCCATGCTGAAGAATTGCAGAGCTTACATCCCACTACTTTGCCGCCACATCTCAGCTTTCCCTCTCCTTCCATTCCCACCCCATCTCCATTCCACTTGCTGTCCATTTTATCCTACCCTGTAAATATACAGTCAGAGAGTGTACAAGGGAAAATTAATTAGGCTGAGAAGCTGCTGGTGGTGACATAAAGTAATTTTGGCACCTGCCACTGACCTACACAGAATGGTCCTTCTGGCCTCCTCCCCCTGTTTGTGGGATGTTTGCAATCTCTGTTCGGAAGACTACAACTGTTAATTGGAAATTAGAGCAACAGGGTGGAGGCTCCTAATACATAATTATAAAGCACCATGCTATGTCCCATCACTGCCATGGGAAAGCAGCTTGTAACGTTAATTTCAGTGCTGTGATGACTTCCCTGCCAACTGTCTCACTGCCCTGGAGCAATTGCAGAGGAACTGCTCCCCAGCAGCAAGTGCTGGGTGACTGCACTGCCTGTGCCGCCTGCCTCTTTGCAGAGGAGGTTTGAAATCACCCAGCCCTAGCCTGAGGGACATTTTCTGCCCAAGAACTGATACTGAATGTCTCATCACTAGCATCTCAGCCCAGAGTTTTCTGTCTATTCAGCTCCTCAGGACTGCACAGTGTATTTCTTAATCTGTTGTGACAGTAGAAATACGCTGGCTGCCATAAACAGGAACAGATGCTTTCTGTTGCTCAGATCAACTGTTTCACACCAAGCTTAATTTTCATGTCAGTAAATATTCTAGATACCTAATATTTGCATCTATACAGTATTTGGGCAGTTCCAAAGCCTGATAGGAATTGGTATTTGAGAGGTATCAATTAATATTTTTTTGCTTACAAGAGGTGGATTAAGAACACTGCTTATCATAGCCATAAGGGAAGGGGGAAGCATGATGATAAAACTCAGTAAGATAGACACAAGTGCTCCCTTTTTGAATGGCTTCTGCACATTAGTTCATTTAATTTTTATTTTTTTTTAATCACTAGGCCAGCCTATATCTTCATTTTATTAACACAGACTAAACTAAGCTTCCTAATGTAAAGGAACTAAAACATCTGTAGAGCTGTAGTGAGGCACAGATCACATTTTCAGAGGCAGGAGCGTATGGCAGCAGCACTGTAATTATTTGGCATTTGTTGGCAGTACCTCCCTGCCTTCAAAATGCTTTTCACAGGCTGTCAACAAGTCTTTATGTTTGTGTTTGATTTGGCAGAAGCTCTCAAAACTGGGAGAGTAAGTGAGGAGACCATGTGCAAGCCCAGTCATCTGTAACTTGGCATAGTCTTCTGTAATCTTTCATCTGATAACCTTCAAAGCAATTTCTTTCCCTGCTTTTCACTCCCTGTTTAAACGTTATCACCAGTGACTTGGAAGAAAGAAATCCTTTGGATTATATTACATTTGCTATAATACTGTTTTTAATAGCAAAACAGCTATTGTATTTACAATAGAAACAGGATTGTTCTGGAGCAAATACATAACTCACTAAAAAACCAAATCTCAGTTTGAGTTTAAACTCTCAGATTTGTAATTTGTAAATATTTTCAGGCACTATAGAATTTATTTTTTTTTAATGAGATGTCAAGTTGAAATAACTATTTTGTTTGGGACTTAAATTAATGAAAGTAGACAATTAAAAAGAAAGAAAGAAAAAAAAAAGAACCCTGCTCTTAAAACTCAATCATTTACGCAAACCCAAAAATTCCAGATTTTTTTTTTTTCTACAGCAAGCTACAAATAAACACAGCTCAGATTTGAGCTGTTTTGATGACACAAGGTTAATGAATTTAAATTCCTATTTCCCTTATTATTGCAAGCTACTACCCCATCTGTAGCAATACATTGGAACAAAACAACCTTTCCCAAAATATACACTGTATATGATCTGTGTAATATTCAGTGTAAACTAATGTTATATATAGGAGGTGATAACCCACTGTAATGCCTGAAGCCATCTTTCTCTCTTGTAAGCTGTTTTGGTTTGATTGCACTGTGTTAGCTATGCTCCTGTTGCAGGTTCCAGAGCAATCTTTGACTTGTATCACTAAGAGGAGGTGGAAATGTATGTGGAGAAGAAAGACTCCCACATTGTTTGAACGTTTAGAGGACTCATTCCTGAGAGGACTGTGGTTCCCAAGAGCCCTTGGGAGCTCAGGAGGTAAAGGCAGAACATGTCATTTCAAGTCCATATTTGTCTTAACTGCATACATGCACAACTGAATAAGTTTGCCTTTACCTCATTCTTCACTTTTTTCCTTTTTTTTTTTTTTTTTTTTCAGTGCTCCCTCATGATGCCTTAGATGGCATTTAAGCATGCACACAAGGTTTCCCTCCAGCCTGCTCACAGGGACAGGGTGAGGAGTACTTTCCATCTGGCTACCGCATGACCAGCTCATTATAATTATGCTCTAGGCTGGACAAGACAAAGGAGGGACCTGAAGGATGCCCAGGACACTATTGGGGATGCCAGTAATTATTCAGATTGGCAGCTGTGGGAAGTGAGGCAGCAGTCAAGAGTAGCACAGATTTTGAAGGCAGTGTGCTGCTTGGGGAAGGACGTATTGAGGGGAATAGAGTAGACAAGATGTAAGTTGTAGTTGAAACAAGAAACTCAGAGGCAATCATCATGCCCCAGGGTGAGAACTGTAGGCAGTGCCAGAGGGAGAGGTACTCTTATTGTCTGGATAGTGATACATGTTGGGTGGAAATCAGAGACCAACTCTCATATGATATTTCAGATTAGTCTCCTATGGAAGACTGATAGCAAAAGAGACCTGCGATTAGAAAATTATTAGAAAAGATGAAAATAAATTGTCTCTGATATCCAGGAAAAGAATTCAGTGAGTCAGAAGGTTCTCACCTGTGCTGCTTCTCAGGGCCAAGTGTAAAGTTTCAGCTCTTTGTAGTCATCCTCCTGTTAGTAATTCAAATAGTATTTCTTGGTGTCAAAGCACCAGGCTTAACAATTATGAAGATAAATAGGTGTGCCTGTTCCTTCCCTTTTTCTGTGTATTACCCATGGCACCAAGCCTTATACAAGGGCAAAATGAGATCTTCGGGCTTCACCTCAGACTCCCTTCTCTGGGTGCTATAGGAGGTGGAGGCAATGGGCAGCACCTCCTTCTGTACTAGAGGACTTGTAAACCAGTGCCCAGGAGATTTGTTGATGTTAGTGAAAAACTGCAAGGCAGCAGAGTACACTCTCATATGAAGGGGGGAAGATGCTAAGTTAACTTGGCTGCTAATCACCCCAAAACAGTTTACCATTAGTACTGTGAGTAGATTGTGGGATACTATTTGTGCACTAGGCTGGGTTTTTTTCTTCAACCTCAGTTGGTTTTTTTCTTTCTTCTTTTGAGGGTTAATACTACAGCAGCCTGAGAAAAAGTCCATTCTTCTAATTTGCCTAATGTCAGCAGGATTTTGTTACTTTAAACCCTTTTATTTAAGAGGCAAAGAGGGAGGGTTCAGGGATAAAAGCCTAATTGTATTAATACTTTGCGTAAGCTTTGGATATGAACATGGCAAGCATGGGTGTGCTCGTCAGGACAGGGTGTGGTAAAATTGGGATAATTTATCAAAAAGCAGTAATGCTTTATAGAGTGAGGTGAGAACATTTCCATATGGGAGAAAAAAAAATCTGGAAATAACAATGCAAACCCATATGTGGTTTACATAACTAGTTATTTTGTAAGAACTTGGGAGCTGGGCATGTAACTGAGGTCTAGTCAATAGCTGAGTGAATCTGGTTTTGGGTTTGCACTATTCAGTGTAAAAAATCCTAAAGGCAACAACCATGTAACTAAACAATACATGTAGACAAGCATATAAGCCTGAACGTGTTGTCATTTGTAACTGTAGGGCAGCTTGACGTTCACTTGTTTTTCAGCATAACTTTTCCTTTGCTTTTCAGTAGGATAGTTGAAGTTGAAAAAATGGTTTGTTGGAAGATATTTCCCTAATTTTTAATTTGACAGGAACAGTGGCAATGTCTTTGGCAGTCAAGTCCTTACTTTTCTTACTTTAGCAGACGTAATGTTCTTGAAAACCAAATCTTGCAGACATCTCTATTTTCCTGATCTCTCATTAACATTGCCATTGGGCACAATGAAACTGAAGTCTTAGTAACTTAGTTGTTAAGTGCCCTTTTCTCTTATAGACAAGACTTGGAGCAAGATCCCTGCTAAACAGAGATGCAGAAGTAAAGGAGTATCTTTGCTTCCTTTAATTTCTCACTTGCTTGAAAATCCAAACTTTATGAAGCTGACTTTACTCAAATTAAATTAACAATTTGGTTAGTTAATCTACTTCAGCTGGCTGTAGACTAACAATTTAGTTGAATAAGGAAGGGAGATGATTACTGAAGATTTTCTCAGCTTTTTAATTATGCTCTGATCTCTCATTAAGATTGGATTTGCACTTCTAAATCTGATCATGTGTACCTTTCTGCACCTTCAGATGTTGGGTCAGCACCCAGCTAATGTTAAACTGTGAATATAATCGTGGCTGTTCAAGTTACCTTTTGCTTCCTTAGGGAATTGCCACGTCCATTGGAGCAAAAACATCAAGCAGGACCACTCTGGCTTCCTGTTCAGCTATGATAAGTGTGTTAATCTCCATGCCAAATCGAGCTGTATAACACCGTAACACAGAATCATGCTTATAGTTACTTGATTCCACATAGCCCATAAGCAAATAAAGCAAGTCCACTCTTCTCATATGCTTGTGAATGAAGTCTCAAGATTCAGCCAGAATAGGACTGAAGAGCAGTACAAGCTGTTGTGATGCTTGTACTCTGAGTCTCCCCTCTCAAAATCCAGCCAGTGTATTCAGGTACTCCAAGGTGGAGCCTAAGAAGAGGAGGCTTTGGAAGTTCTGCACTTCCCCGCTCTTAGTAGAGAAAAAAAATTAAGACTCTGTATAGTAAGCATAATGAAAAGATTTATTATATGGAACTTTTTTACTGAACAGAGAATATTACACAAAGAATTGCAAGCCATTTTATACAAACTGCTTTCTCAACTCTATTTCAGTTTAACTGCTTTCCAACTAGGATACCTCTTAGCATATTTGCAGGTTCTTATCTAATTATTTCCTGTTGCATTGGTCTGATACATCTCTCAGAAGACACTTCTTAAAAGTGAACAGATTTAACTGCTTCAAAAAAAGCAGGTTAAGTCCTGTGTCTTTATTAATTTTAGGTACCCAAAGGTTTTACTGAAACATGTTTCTGCATCTCATTCTTTGCTGCAAAGACCATTTGTCTGGGCAATTTTCATAAAGTACACACAGTTACAAAATTGCAGATGTGTTACAAGCTAATGATCCTCTATAGCTAAGGATTTTCATGAGACTTCTTTTTCCATGTAGAACATTTATCCATTTTTTCACTTAAAAGAAGTGAAACATGATAAAGTTAGAATTAACAAGGCAGAAACAAAAAAGTCTTGAGTGTACTTAATTCCTTGCAATATATTGGAGCACTGTGGTGTATAAGATACTGAAAGGTGTTCTATGGTGTGATTTTTTTTCTGAGAGCCTTAATACAAGATTGTAAAAGTTACGTATTTTACAGTTATGAACAACATTACACACTTTTGACATAAGAAAAAACCCCATATATATATATATTATATATATAATCAGCAAACCAATGAAAAAGGGGACTTCTAACACCACTCCAGCTCCACTTCTGATGCTTAGGGGAATGACACGTCTGCTTTAGTACTTCTTGACCATTCTATACTAGATAAAAGAGCTGGACGATTTTAACAGACTTTTTTAAAGACACAGATTTTAATACAGTGAAAAAAGAGGCATATGCCCATGAAGAAAGCCACACTAGGAGCCACTGCAAACCAGGTCTGCAGGCTGCAGGGATGGCTTGAAATCCCCTCTGCCTCTGCCCACCCTGTGCTGGCCCCAGCAACAGCATGCCAGGATTTTTAACGTTCTACTGGTGGTCCTAGCTTACTCTTAGAACTATTTAGAAATAAATACATTCAACATGGATGGGTAAAAGTGAAGTGAATGAACGAAAAAATAGAAGAAAAACTATGAAGTGCTGTGTAACTATTTTACTACTTTGTCAATCAGTGGATAAAGGTATTTGGCTTCTTGAAAAATGTGCAAAATCTTCAGGTTAAAAATGATACATGCAAAATGGGATTTTTGTGATCTACTTTCATTCAGGAAGATGATATATGTTGTTTTGTTTATTGAAAGTTTAAAAAACTTCCCTGAATTTGGTTAGAAATATGAACACATTTAAGATGCAACAGAATCCACATACACCCCACTCATGGGAATGAATGAGGAAACACAAGGGGTTGTAATGTTTAGATTTTATCTAACCAACACACATCAGATATGAAGGTCCAAAATAGAATAGATAACTTTATTGCAGAATGCTAGTAAAGTTTTTCTACACACATTTGAAAAGTCCAGCCTTTTCTACTAACATTCAATTATGTTATTTTGGAAAATGTAGTTGGTCTGTCAGATATCTCTGGAATACAAACAGATTTTTCCTGAGGTTTATGGGGAGGAGTAAAAATATGTGGGCTTCACGTTACCCAAGATCTGATCTTCATAGTTAGGAAGGCAGCAGAAGAAGAATCCCAAGCATATTTCCATAATGGCAGTGGTCCAGCCAAAGCCGTAGGCCCAGCTGAACATGTTGATTCCTGTCATTTCCATTTCACTTGAGAACTTTACTGGGTAAATGACCAGCCCCATAATGGAGAACACAGCTGGATAAACAGGAAAGAACAAAAAAATGGTTAGGCTAAGACATATCACACTGCCTGCCTCCATAATACCTGCAGCGAAACCCTCCCATGTTTTGGAGGATTTGAAAAACTACCCACTGCCTTAATAGGCTTTATATTATTTTTTATAGAGAGCTCAAGTGCACACGGGCAAAGACTTGGGTATAGAAACAGGAAGGGAAATACTGTTTATAGATACACCTGCACAAGATAAACTTCATGTACTGCCTTACCAGCGACAAAAAGCAAGCCTCCAATCCCACGTATGAAGTTGAACCGAAGTGTGTCAATGGCAAATGCTATAATTGCCAGAGCAAAACAGATGACTAGAAGTATAAAACCAACGAGGTATGTGGCAGCAGCAGCTCTTCCCCAAGCTGAAATCAGAAGGAAGATACATTAGAGAGGAGCAACAACAACAAAATTAATCCTTTGCAGTGTTTTCCTCTGTTGTATAAGGAAAGGCTAATTTTAAACAAATGTGAAAAGAAGGTCAGCTCCCAAGGAAGAAAGCATGGGACCTTTCTCTCCTCTCTTAGGTGAACATCTTATTTGTACAAGATAGCATTCACTAAGTGCAGAATGTCTAAAAACACCAGCTCTTACCTCTCACACAGAATTCAATGGGGCTTCAGTGCAAGCTTCCTTTTCAGACAACAACATTTTAGAGTCAAGATGCAAATGATCTAAGAATGGAAACTCTCATTCCATAACAAATGTCATTACTTCAGCAGATGCCATAAAACTTGCAGCATTTTGCATGGACAAGGATAATTAATCTGTTTCTGAAACTAATTACATTCTTCCTTTAAAAATAAGTTTTAGAAGTGTTTATACAAGCACTACCACTCTGGCATGTAAATTTATGGCATAATTCTAAAATTCAAAATTTGGTAGTTTCTGCCTTTTCAAGTTTTGTATAGCTCTGTGTCATAAACAGAGCTAATGATTTAGAATATCTTCTTTAGGGAAATTTGACCTCTGCTATTGACCCAAAGCCAGAACTGTTTAATTTTGAAAAACTTGTTAAAGATATTAATACTTTCATTTTCATATTATATAACTTTATGTAATATGTCAGAGCAAATCATAACAATGGGGGGAAAATATTTTTTTATTCAGTATTATAAGTCTTGAAGGGCAACTACTTCTTGAAGAGACTGAAGTGTCTCCTCTTGTGAATATAAAAAGAACATTTAGATGTTTTTAAAATTGTGTATGTAGACAGAGTAGGCAGTTAAAAGTCTGCTGGTCTTTACCCTCTTGCCTATGCTATGCATCCTTTCCTAGAGCAGACCCAGAGCACATATGCCCACCCAGGAAATGCTGAGGAATCATGAGACCTGGGGGTTTTGTCTCATCCATTGCTGCCACCATTGCTGTGGGCAGCAGTTTTCCAAAGCTCAGCCTTGCTGACCAAGAGCAGTTCATGGCAGAGCACCATCCCCCTGAGTGGGAGCATCACCTGAGCTGGGGGTTCAGGCCACAGCCATGTTTAGTGGCACCTTGCCCATGTCAGTGTCTCCTTCCTCCATCCCACTTGCCAAGGTATTTTTTCTGAAGTAGTGCTGCAAGTGGTGTGACTGTATGAAAGCAGACTGGGTTCATGCCAAGCCTGCCAGGTATTGGTTATATGGCAAGAAGAGACATGCTTGTTCCATGATGCTAACATCTTCAGGAGGCATTGNTGTAAGATATCAAGCAAGAAAGGGAAGAGACCAGTGTGGCTTAGCCAAGACCTACTGGTCAAACTAAAACTTACAATTCCTTAAAAATGCCAGAATTAGAATTAAATTAATCAGAAAACACTGACAAGCAAGTGATTAATCTAGTCCCAAATATTGTCTTATTTTCCAATGTTGTGACCTTTTTTTTTTTTTTTT
>VYZU01066524.1:29276-46000 GCA_013401355.1 Ceyx cyanopectus
GGCAGCAGTTTTCCAAAGCTCAGCCTTGCTGACCAAGAGCAGTTCATGGCAGAGCACCATCCCCCTGAGTGGGAGCATCACCTGAGCTGGGGGTTCAGGCCACAGCCATGTTTAGTGGCACCTTGCCCATGTCAGTGTCTCCTTCCTCCATCCCACTTGCCAAGGTATTTTTTCTGAAGTAGTGCTGCAAGTGGTGTGACTGTATGAAAGCAGACTGGGTTCATGCCAAGCCTGCCAGGTATTGGTTATATGGCAAGAAGAGACATGCTTGTTCCATGATGCTAACATCTTCAGGAGGCATTGCTTAATCACCTAACAGCAATTCTGTAACTCTCATTCCCTCAAAAGAGGAAAAAATAACCCAGTGTTGGAAGAAAATCAACACATGGGTCCAAGCAAGGCAATAGGACTGCGTGGCAGAGTCACTATAGGGATTTTTTTAGATACAGTAGAAACTTAATCTTGACAACTTCTAGCTGAGTCCCTGCTCACTGCAGGGGGGTTGGACTAGATGATCTTAAAGGTCCCTTTCAAACCAAACTATTATATGATTCTATGACTCATCTATCCTTTATAAAAAGCAGCATTTATCAGTAGTGTAAGATCACAGTGTGCAAACAGCTTACCTTTCTAGGGTAAAAGGTAGCAAAAGCTCTGTGTAGGAATGATTGCAACTGTTCCTATATCTGGGATGTTTATTTTCTCTTGTGGCAGACAGGAGCACTAGAGTAGTTTTAGGTCAGCACTAAGACTTACAATTCCTTAAAAATGCCAGAATTAGAATTAAATTAATCAGAAAACACTGACAAGCAAGTGATTAATCTAGTCCCAAATATTGTCTTATTTTCCAATGTTGTGACCTTTTTTTTTTTTTTTGCTTTAACATAAAGCAAGAACATAAATAAATTGTTCTAACTACAAAGCTTTGTCTCAAAAATGTGAACTCCAAGCCAAGGAGTCATCAGAGCTGCAAGACCAACTCAAAGTACACTTGCATATAGTCCACCTGTCATCAACTAAAAAAGAGAAACAGAGGGAGCAGCAGGTTACAGGGCATCAAGCTGAGTCTGTGAAAATATTTAGTAATTTGTGAGATCTGTTTTCTCGGTCCCCAGAAATGACAGTGATGTTTTGACTTCTAAAGTGTTAAAAGGTGCTTGTTAGAAAATAAATGTGTGTTTATGCAAGAGTGTCCTTGAATGGCAGCAGGATGCTGTAAGATTTGCATACCAGCCCTATTTCTCCCTTTTTGCAGCTCTTCTATCAGCTGAAAGAATGCCAATGAATCCTGTGAAAGGGTTTGTAGGAAGCTACACACCATCCACTCTTGAAAATTCTTTCTAGGTTAAACAGGCAAGAGAAGCCCATGTTTTCATGCCTATCTCAAAGCAGAGCAAAGATAGTACTTCCATCTACAGTGTTTCATGTTAATCAGCAATGACTTGTGAGAGTCCAGACTACCCATGGTGAATGCAATAGTATATGACTATTGGAAAACAAAATTACATGCCTGCCTTCTAAAACTCCCTGCTGTGGGAGAAGACCCCTGAGCTAATTTAGAGACCAGAAAGAGCTCACCCAAACCAGTACAGAGCTCACTGTAGCTTATGAGCAAGATAATTAGCTGAGATGTATGCAATAATAACACAGCTTTATTACTGTGCTTTTAAACTAATCTCTCGTATCGCACCATCTAAATACATTCTGAATATCCTGTTGCTGACTTCAGCCATAGGGAAGCTGATGGACTTCATTAGACATCCAGTACTAAGTGTTTTCAATTCCCTGCCTTCCTGATTTTACTACTTTGTATGTTTTCCAATTTGCAGAAGTGTCATCATTGTCCTTCACACATAAGGAAATAAACTTCCTTGCTCAACAGTAAGCTGAGCAAAAACTTGGAACTACTAATTCTAGTCTTTCTTTAGCTTGATGTGTTTCATGCTCTAAATGGTTCCTTCAGAAAAGATCTATCATGCCTTGAAAATATGATGTGAAGTCTACTTCCCCTACGTCAAATACAGATTCCTGTGTTTGTGGTGTGTGTGGTTTAAAACTTAGGAAAATATTCACTATGATGTTCTCGTGTTTCTCTAGGTTTAGTACCTGTGAACCACATGAACTACTGAGTCTCTCTTTAGGTGACAGCTTCTGAAAGCAAATCCAGAGAGTTTAGAAGTACTTCTCCTAGTCTAATCAATAACAACACACTTCTCCAAATTTCCCTTCTGGCTTGAAGCTGAATACACAACTAGCACTAGAAAGAAAAACAAATGTTTATTCTCAGACACCAACAATTATTTACAAGTTCTTGCTGACTGATAGTTTTAACACATTGGCCACTGCAGTGAATTGCACAGCAATTTTAGGAAGGGTAGTTTTAATTCCAAAGCAACAGGGATGAAGGGAAATAAAATATAACAGGCTAATATTTTTATGTTATCCTTCATACCTCCAAGGGAAAGAAACACAAACTCTGCAGTTTTAGCTCCCATCTCACAAAGCAATTGTTAAATAAAATCTGCTATGGTGGTGATTCATCTCTGTGTTATACGTAATGAGAGTGTTTCTAGGCTGAGTTTGCAAAGCTCAACCTGTTCTACATCTCTCTGATTAAAGAGCATTATTTTGGAAACACAACTGAACTCATTTATGTTTCTCAACCTGACATTTCTTCATCAGGGTGTGGTGAACTCTACAAAGCACATGCTTTGCTTTGAAAAGGAACTGCTTTGTCGAGGGTTTATCCATTTCGTTTTGCCCTTTTTTTTTTTCTCAAGAAAAAAAAGTTACATGTGAAAGTAAGAATGTCTGCAGCAGAACATGCATTCTCCGTAATTGAAATCTAAGATGGCCCATCAAACTCATTAACTCACATCTCAGTTTACATCTAAAGGGTTATGAGCTGTTGGTGTATATGCAAGCCACTCTCATCCAAGACTCTGGATTCCCCATGTTTTCTAGACACCGGACAGTGCAAAATTCTGCCTTCTGGAAATCACAACTCTGTAACATACTAAATATGGGAAATCTCTGTGGTCTTTTTGGAAACAAGTGAATACTGAAATATCTGCAAGTGTTTGCTGATCACGAGCTGACATTGAAATATCAGCGTGCATGTGTTTGCATACTGCCAAGATAAATCAGAAACTATTAAAAGCAGCTTCTTATGAATAAACTATATGTGCAGACTGAAAGTTAGTGACAAAAAATTATTTCAAAGCAAGGCTATATGAATCAAGAGAATCATATGTTAGTCATGGATAATTTATGAACAGAAAAAAACACAGAGAAAATATCAAAGGCATGACTGGGTGTCTATTATTCTTCTGCTTCTATCTTGATTGTATCCGGATAATTCTTAAAACTACTCCATTTTCTGAATATCTTTCCTGTGGGGACTGAATGTTTTTCTTCATTTTGGTTTGGGGTTTTTTTGTGCATGTGTGAGTTTATTTCATTTGGAGTAGAACAAAAATTGTGGTCTTTCTGTTTGTCATTCTTTTTGGTAGCTGTATTATAACATGCAAGCCATTTTTATGTGAGCAGGAACCAGCTTTTAGCTTGCAACTGTTTAAGAGAACAACCATGGAAGGAGAGAATGACATATTTAAGTCCACACTAAGATAATGTCATAGCAAAAAAAAAAAAAAAAAAAAAAAAACCCCCAAAAAANAAAAAAAAAAAAAAAGTACCCCATAATAATGGTTTTACATTAAACCAGTAAGGAAAAGAATCTTTATGCATAGGCCATCTATTCATAAAAATACAACCATATATTTACAAAAAGCAGTGTCTTTACTACAGCCTAGTGCTAAAGCAATATCTCATTTTGGCTTGATGGACTTCTTAAAAGCAAAAACCTATTAATTCCCCACCACTCACTTCACTCAAGAGCACATAGATGCAAATCTTCCATTCAAGGCTTTATGTACTTCTGGAAACCTCTTACTGAGGTAAGCAATTCAATTTAGAAGCTATCCCAACTTGAATTTGAGGGGAGGAGCAGTTACATCTTGAGGGAGTGGTTCAAATCCATCTCATCATAAGCCCAGACATGTACAAGCCTGACTTAGAAGCTGGCTTTTGCAAATCTTGTATTAATGAGGGCTGCTCCCTGATGCTTACTCAGTGCTAGGGAGGCAGAAGGTGTAGAGACATCATCAAAGGGAGCACCAATGGAGTAAGTTAGCTATTAAAAATAATGTGCACACTGTGTCTTCAAAATTAAAGGTTTGCTCATGAGAGAGTCAGGGAGTACTCCTATCTCACATTATCTTCAGAAGCAGTTGCATATATTGAGAATATCTCAGGATTAAAGCTCAATCTTATACACATAAATGCTGTAACATTTTTCCTCCTGGTTTTGTTTTTTTTTGTTGTTGTTGTTTTTTTGGGTTTTTTTGGTTTTTTTTAATTAAAATAGGATTATTTACACTTGCATGTGAATATGGGGGGTTGGGAGGGCCAGGCAAATGAAACAGGTGAAGTATTGATTAATCAGTCCATATACATGAACTTGGTTAATCCAAGTAGCAAGGTGTACTTGTTCCCTAACTACCCATGAGTTAAAGTTGGATTAAAATATTTAATGTCAATTAAACAGAATCAATTTCCATGATAACACAGGTTATGAATTAAGACTTTTAATAAAAACAGAAGAGTGGAACATATAAAAAAATGCCCTTTTTAAGATTAATATTTCCAGTGCCATTTGAGACTGAAGAATACTGAATTTACATCTCATTTCCATATGCACAGAGTATTGTTCTCACTCTTGGCCTGCAGTTTCCATGATGTGAGAAAACTTTGTCCTGAAACCTTGCTGAAGTCACCTGACTCTCTATCAGATTTTCTCTCTGAAAGAAGCTGTGAATCTGGATCTTATATTGTGTTAGAAGCAAAATTTTAGCATTTGCAAAAGAGAACCAACACCAGATAAGCATAAATGTTATTTTGTGCTCATAAAATTAATCATAAGCTCTATTTACTCTTCTTGAGAATGAAATAGCTTTTACAGCTCATACTGAAAGTCTTCATCACTTGATGCTTATTGCTGATGGTGTTAATGAACTGCACAGAGACTTCCTACATTTGCAGCCTGATCTGGGCACAGCATGCATATTCAGAAGGATAGATTGCATTAGATGTACTCAATTGCAGATTAGTATTTCAGCAGGACTGTGTGTGTGATCTGGAGTGTTGTTCAGTACCAGTAGAAGGAAGACAAATCTCTGGGGTAGAGGCTACTATAATCACTCCACTACCTACCTTGAGTTCCTGGGAACTTTGAACAGATGAGAGATGTAAAAGTATTTTACAAAGAAAAAACGTGTCAATAAGTGCTCAATTTGTTCAAGGTTAATCAGAGAACTATGCAAGCTGTCAGTGAGAAGTGATACAAAAATGTGAAAAAACAGCAATTTGAGAGTTTTGTTTCCTTTCCTGTGTAAGTACAGTGGAATTTGAAATCCATCTTGCAGCCCTTACCATTGTTTAGACATACTATGGAGAGTTTATTATAGCCCTGTGGTATCAAATTACCTCAATAAACTAGAGGAAGAGATGAGGTGAAGAGAAACAAGAGTTTATCCTCAAGTTTCCACACATTTTCAGAAGAGATGTCTTCTGTGTGAGTATGACAGAATGGTATAAATCCTGGCAACATTTATAAAGTGTTGAGGGTTTTCTCAAAGTCAACACCAACAGTTCCTATCTTCCAGTGGGGAGATGAGAACTCTCCACGTGATTGCTAATTTTCCACCCAGTTTAACTGTAATTATTAAAGAAAAGTTGGATAATAAACAGTGGGATGCCATCTGCAATTGCTCTCTGTAGAATTAATTGCTGAGGAGCATAACTGTTGTTTAGAAGAGTCTGAATCTGCCACTAAATATATAAAAGGACAAACCCTAAAATTACATTGGAATGTATGTCAATGATTGCAGGTGATAAATGAAAATTGCCATAGTAATTAAATCTTATGGTCTTTATTGCCTTTTCTTATACCTTAATAACAATAGAACGTGTCCTACAAGCTGAGGAAAAATCAAATTTGTTCTTTATTTCTTTCATCAGAGTTCCTGAAATGTACTGTTGTTGTGATATCTTCATTACTATAAACATTTCATTAAGTCTATATTTTCTAGCATTCTAAATTCTGAAGAATGATTTTATGTTCTACAGTTTTAAGTAACTTATCTTTTAATCTCATTTCTCACTAGTTAGTCCCAGGTAACACTATATTTTTTAGAACCTGGCGAGTTAGGAAATTATGTAGCTCTCTAGACACTGTTATTAAAACCACTGACAATTGCTGTATATAAATATTACTGTTTCCTGAAGCAGCAGAAACAGCAACCAGCTTTTGTTTTCAGTTCACCCATGTCAAAGGCGTCAAGGATTGCCTTGTAATCCAGGCAATGCACAGAGCTGGGCTCCATCATGGTCTCTCCCATGGGCTTCTTGAACTGGTCAGGAACCTCCTAAGCTTTTGTTTCCCAGATGCAAGGACACTTTTCCAAATCTGCTTGAATACTGAAAGTCTTTAGGTACAGACCTTTGACTTCAGGGAAAGTCTGCAATAAAGGCCCTATGACTTGAGCTGGTTCCTGCTTCAAAGACAGTTATTGGTTTGCTTCATTTCTATTCCTACATGCAGACACTCTCAGATGCCTCAGAAGCCTGCTTCTCCTCCTGGGCCTTTCAGAGAGGGCTTGTTTCCCAGCACATCCCTGTAGAAACATTCTCATGTCACTACTTAAAGGCACTTACTTCACCTTGAGGCAAATGAGGGCTTCCCCATGACTGGGATTAGGTGCTGGCTGTCAGATGTGATGGGAACAGGGAGGTGGGGCAGGTAGAACAGTTCTAATTAGGCAGCATGGCAATGGGAAAACTTGGTGTCTGGTCTATCCTGTGCCCCAGGTGAGATGAGTCACTGGTCTGCTGGAGAAATTAGTTTTCTAGAGGTAGAGCTGTGAGGCCAGCAGTGTTAGGCCAGTGGTAGGTGTAACAGGAAGAGAGGGCTTTTGGTGCTTCACCATAGCAAAAGATTCTCTGGACCCAAAAGCCTAATATAGACAAAACAGGGAAGAAAAATTACTCACCAATGGGGTTCTTATGAGACTAAAGCAGAATATTTCTTTACACAAGGGTATACTACCTTTTGCAGTGTTGCCTTCTTTCACTTATACTGTAGACATACTCATCTGTTGCTATATTTGAAGTAAACTTTTTTGCCCATTACAATCATAATATACTTACCCATCCTAGCCTGTAGCATTAATATTTATGGACTAAAATAAAACTGAAATGAGCTAGATCATAATTATCTATTATTAGCCTGGAAGACAAGATGCAATAAGGTGTCCTTTCCAGATGGCAAAATCACTCATCCTTCCATTGATCTCCACAGCCACTAAGCCCTCCACACATCTTAGAAACAGCATTCTATTGAATACTATGAAGTTAAAATAGCTGAAGAACTGAATTACAATTATCCTGTAGAAATGCCTTTTCCTAAATTCTTTCTCAAGATCTCTTTGCACAAAGCAAATGGGTCAACCACTTCAACCAAAACTTAGAGCCTTAAGCTTGCAGTTATTCTGTTGGCAGCAGCTGTACATGGAAGAGCTGCAAGGTCAGGTGGAACATAAGGTGGGAAAAGCATAGCCTTTAATTTTTCCACTTAATGTGCATCACATTTAGACTAATAAAATTTATTTACTAATAAAAATTATTTTATCCCAAACAAATCAACATCTTCAAAAACTCTTCAAAGCCTGCAGTGGAAAAATTACACACTGAAAAAGTATTTCAGAACTGTGAGACACACCTTGTTCAAGAGAGGTTATATAGCATAACATCAAGAAAAACAAAGGAGTGCTGTGCCAACTTCATGAAGGGATTTAACTTCTGTGTTTTCTTTTCAAGCTCAGCCATGTCCCAGACAGATACTTTCCACACTGTGCTTTTTATCTATCTAAAAAGCCTTTGTCTCTTTATTTGGAGAGGTTCAAGTATGTTATAAGCTTGAGACCTTCATTTGTGCTAAGTGCCAGAACATGGCAGAATTAGAGTTTTCATCAGTCCTTCATTCTAAACTTTATTCATTTTGAGTAAGTGTAATAATGCTCTCTCTATATATTTTTCCCCCAGAAAGTTCTATTTATTTGAGATAAATATGAGTGAAAAGGAAAAAAAAATTCTGATAAAGTCTAGATGACTGTCATATGGTTAAAGCAGAATATCTGAACTCTTAGAGAAGATAACAGCTTATATACTCTTCATATTCTCACTTCCTGTAATAATAAACTGTGAAAAAGACCAAGGGTGTGCAGATGCTTTCACAGAAGATAACTGCACCAGTCGAGTTACCTCACTAGTTTTCTGAAAACAAACAAACAAAACAAAACAAACAACAACAACAAAAATGCACAGGCCTCTTGTCTTCCCTGTGAGGTTTGAATTCTGCCAGTTTAAGCAACTCTCCAGAGACTCCAAACTCTGCTAGTGCAACCAATGAAACATTCAAGCTTCTTCCCTGCCGATCTGACCAGTCAAAGTGATGTTGGGTTTTTGTCTTCTGATACACATACATTAATCCAAACAGCAGAGATTCAAGGGGAATTACAAACATTGCACACGGAGAATTTGATGTGAATTTGAACATTATATTGAACAACTTGCTAGAATTTCACAATTATATCTAATTATGATAGGATGAAGATGTCTGTAGTAGATTAAGATGGCTGCATTGTCCAAGTCATGTCGAGAGGATTTGCTGGCAGCTGCTGGGGTACACATGCTTATCATATATGTTAGTGAAACCATCCCTGTGGGAAGAACAAATTTCAGAACCTACCCAGCCTGGGGCAGATTAGTCAGGGAAGCTAAGAGTAAAGCCCAGAAGTAATGAACTGGTAACTATGAGTAGAGAGGGAAGAGAGCTCATCTCATAAAAAATTGGAAAACAATTTTGTCCTCTCTGTTTATGTTACATCTTTTGTATCTGTGCTTGGGAAGGCATGTAATTACACTTTGTTTATCCAGCACTGTGTTTAGCTTGGCACGAGACAAGGTTAAACATCCCACAGAACATGATACTGAATGCTTGTTTTCTATGACCTTTCTGTGGTGCTGTGGATAAATGTAATCCTAGAATTATTAAAACCTTATGTTTCAGCACTAAGACAGGTGGAATCAGGCTCAATAAAAGACCTGGATGCTTGCAGTGAGATGCTGTCTCATGGTCTGGTCTTTTGGGTAAAATCCAAGACCAATATCACACACCTTCACCCTGCATCCCAACCCCACACCAACTGAGCAAGGACAGAATGAGAGGAAAACAGAGGACAGGATAGGACCTGAATATATCCCACCTTTGGAGAGGAAGTGTTTGAAGGAAGGGACTGAAAAGGATCAAGATAGTAACATGAGTTTTCATCCCTAATAGTAGTTAGGTCTAAGCCTTCTTATGGGTCATGGGTAGCCCAGCCCTGTGTGGGCCAAGATCTACATTACAACGGCATGATCTTGCAGAGACAGAAGCCTGACAGTGTAATCCACTGTCACTTGGCCTATGCACATATTGTTTTGTTGTTTTTTTAAAAAAAATGCAGGCTTTACATATTCTCCCATTGGCTAAGTGACTCCGTTGTCCCAGGCATATGTATCTTCCTTTTTAGCACCTGGGAATTTTGTCCAGGAGGATTTTCAGGATTTCCTTAGGTTTTCTGGGTATTTAGTAAGCTTGAATAGGTCAGATGATAGATGCATGCCCATTGAGAGCATAAACCAGACATGCAGCATATGAGCAGTATTTCTAATGATTTCAGAAGCATCAGCTGATTCTCCAACACAAGCACTGGAGAATATTCTTCATGTGTATACTAAGTCCAGCATTTCTGTGTTGGAAGTACCAGATTTATTGTGGATATGATTCATGGTAGCCCCAGACATTGCAGGATAGTCTACATAGTTTGGTCGCTGTGGTTTGGTTATAGATGCTGTCCAGTGGGAAACTGAATACAGCTGCAGAATTTAAGAGTGAGGCAGAGGAAGGAAGAAAGTGAAATGCCAAACAATTATGAAGGACTTGGAAGCAAGGTGAAACTTTCCTTGTAGCATCAACATGAAATGTCTATGGTATTTTCTGTCCAGTTAAAACTAGAATTCATCATACCAAAAGGGCCTAACCTGCCAATCAGGAGGAAAGCTCACTTTTCACAGAAATTCAGGACTAAGAAGCCTTTTGTTTTGGTTTCCTTCCTGCTCTGCAGCACCATCTAACAGAGGCCAATTTGCTGGCTTGATCTATACCCACCCACAAAAATGACGGAGGAACTCCGAAAGCAGGACTGAGAGTGCTGCTTAATGGAACTGGTCTTCTCATGGAGCCCTACACTCAAAGAGGCCTGCTGTAATTAATGTTTTACAGCTGAATTTTGAGATTAGAAGGGAAAATTCGACTATATATCAACTTTCAGGAACAAAAAAACTGCAATAAATTATCTCTGAGAGTACTTCTGCAAATATTTTTACACTTATTTTGAGCAAGAGCAGCTGAGATTCTGATCCTTAGAGTAAATCTTCTTCCTTTTAATTTGAATTAACATAAATTGTAAGAGCACTTGAACTTTTCTTCTGACTCAGACTAATAGGCCATCACTTGAAATAACTTGTTTCAGATCACGGTGAACAGCAGATATATATAAAAAAAAAAAAAAAGAAAAAATCCCAACAACAAACAAAACAAAAACAAGCAAGCAAACAAAAAAAACCCCAAAACCAACCAACCCACAAACAAACAAACAGAAACAGGGCATATCTATAGTGAAGAATCGCTTGACCTATTCTCCTAGGCTCAGTGATTTACTTATTTTCAAACTGAAGGTTGCACTTGGGTCAACATATTTAATACCATACTTAACTAAAACTCAGTACAAACAAGAAATTCTTTCATCTTTTAAAGCTTTTTTTCATAATCTCACAGAGACTTTTTCACACGACCCACCTACCAGAGCAGTTTCAGGGCAGTATTCTGCAACCTGACACTCCCTGAGAATATCTTCGTACCATCCTACATTTTTACCTCCCCATTTCTTGCTGGCACTCAGGAATGGCTCATCACTACAATGTCAGGCTTACACACGCCACTTGCTTATTTGGACATTTGGTCGGCAGTAACCATTAAGTTTTGGAAAGCAATGATTACTGAAAAGAGGTTATTAGCTGCTTCTAAGAGAGGAAGAAAACCTCAAGTGGTGTAATATTTTCTGCACTGGAACGTTACCATGTGTGTTTTCTTGTACTATGCAACCCACTGTCTAAAGCATCCAGGTTTCTTTTTGTCCACATGTGAGGGCATTTTTCTTCTTCATCGTGTTAGTCAAAAGATTTAACATATTGCAGTGACAGTCCCTGTTGCCCATAACTTCATATATAAATGCTAGGTATTGGGTGACATGGTTAGGAGAAGCGAGGGAAGATGAGCTCGGAGAAGTGACCCACTGCTTCAGCCACTGCTCCCTGTCACCCTTGCAGGTGCTTACCGTAACCCATGAGGGACTCGCAGTTCCAATCGCCGCCCTGCTCAGACCTCCTGCAGCTCTCCCATAACGACGCTTGTTGCACATAGGGCAAGGTCTGCGACTCCAGCCAGCCCCTGCCTGCCAGCGCAATGATACCAAAGATGACGCCTATGCCCAGGAGCAGGGGTAGGATCCATCTGCACCGTGTGTAGTCAAGACCGTACTTCACCATCTTCCAGGGCAAGGGGAGGCTGGTGGGACGAGGGTGGACTCTCTACCACAGAATCAGTGACAGTACCTGTAAGCCTGTGTGGGGATGTTTGAGAAAAGGTTTTTAATCAGAAGAGACACGGCAAGGAGAGAAGGAGGGAAGTTGGGAGCTCCACCTAGATTCAGATGAGTAAGAGCTTTGCTGAGCAATAACCAGTTGAGCTAGGGAGAAGTTGCAGGGCTGGATTTATCTATGGGATCCTCTCTGCCTTGCTGACTAGGTAACAAATCAAGTGCTGTTTACCCTTGGCGTTTAACTCTTTCTTTCCTGCCACTCCCCACTAGCAGTAGCATCTCACAGCTGTGTTTACACCTTTCTATCTCCTAAGGGATTTGCATTATGGCAGGTGAAAACATGAGACAAGACAGGGAGCTATTTGCATTAGAGTGTGGTTGCTTCTGAAATTTGCCACCTGGAGGCTGATGGCTGCTGCCCTTCTTGTACTCCATTTAGAAAGAAAATAATACCTTATTTTTGACAATTAAAAAAAATAATCGAGCTGCTATAAAACTAAGACAATAAAGAAAATGTGACTGCCCTCCCTCTCCCTTTTGGGATATAGCTTCAAGGGGTAAAAAATGAACAAGATTTTATCATTTAAAAATATAGTATGGTCTGGATATAGCCTTAGTAGGAGAACAGAAACAAAGCTTTGATTTTGATTTTGCTTTGCCTTACGAACCACTCCTTGAGCTGTACTCCTCCTGGCTGTTAAGTCCAATGCCTGGGGCCTGTCAGAGCCTGTCTGCAATGTGCTTTGAGAACAAGCAGAGATGAGCCATCACCTCGACATGCCCCAGGAGGCCACCCAGCTGCGTGCTGGCAGAGCTCCGCCTGTCAGCTCAAAAGCAATAGATCCATGTTTGTAGCACTCTCAATTTGGATTAACACATGCTACAGACTAGTTTTTTGGTAGGACCCAGATGCATTTACATCTGCTGTATCCCTTTCAGATCGAAGCTGTTTTCTTTCTCTGAAACATAGTTAAGCACAGGACATGCAAAGTATTGTTTTCTCCATGATGCATATTGTCAGGTGGGGCTGCATCCAAATATCAACCTTGGAGATTTGCTACTATAATTGCAGCTTTCATGGTGAAACATGGCATCTGCACTGACCTGCAAACTCCATGGTATTTTGTTGAATTAATATTCATAAATCAATAAATGGCTTAAATAAAATAAATAAATAAATTGTGTTGAATTGATTCACTGTACAAGTAGGGTGTCTGAAAAGGAATTGAGCTTGCACAGACCCAAACTGAAATATCCACAGCAATGAGCTGCAGCACCATGAAGAGGTAGTAGCTTCATTATTAAAGCAATTTGAAGGGGTTAAACGTGACTGAGAGGCTGCTTTGCCTCTCATTCTCTAGCCAATGCAATTACTGCTCCCCAGTAGTACCAACAGCCCAATTCACCTGTGATAGGGAGAGGTCCATCAAGCACCTTCAACAAGTCTCTGTGAGAACACAACACATATTTACAGATTTTATCTTTGAATTTTAATGCCACTTAAAGCAAAAGCTAACTATGAAGACATCTCAGTTGCTAGAAATAAAGGACAGTCCCAAATATTTTTTGTAAAGGACACTTTAGGGAACCACCATGTCCTTAGAATATTATGTATCTTCCCTTGTAGTCCACACTTCTACTATCCACAAGTTGAGTTACCATTGACCCTTAGGTTTAAAAAAGGTTTAAAATGCCAAGTATGAGTTCTATAACACTGTGATATATCAATTTTTATGCACATTTTAAATTTAAATATTTACACAAAGACAAATATAATTCAAAGCTCACCCTTAGTGCAATATGCTACAAAAATCTGCCTTTAAGTTAAGAAAGTGCAATTACTTAGAAGAGACAGAGCTGAAAAGTAAAATCACTGAACAGAGAATTAGTTCTGTTTCTGCTCAAACCAAGACACCATCTTGCTGTTGGACCTCCAAAGCCTGCCCCATGAGTACCATTTGCTGACTCTTGTTAGTAAAACAGGCCTGTAAGCTCCACAAAACAAATGCTCAGGCTTCAAAGGCACTTTCTTCCTTTCCCTAGCAAGGCTACATGTGCAAAACCAGAATACCACCAGAGTAAATTTTAATGACTGAGTCAGAGACATGAGGCTGCATCCAGGATTGTCATTTATGTGAGCAAGTCAAGACTGTATTACGAAAACACAAATTAGGAAAACATGAAAGACTCTATATACCTGAGCATGGATTTAATTTTCAGCTAATTTTTGCCTGAGGGACATGGCTTCTTCAGGGTAGGCTATATAACAGCTAAAATAAAGTGTGTACTGTAAAACCACGATGCAGACACCAGCTGAGAAGGCTTGTAACCATATTTGTAACCATTGTGTGGGTTTGTATGTTCCTTGCCCAGCAATCAGGAGCAGAGGCGCTCTGGTGGGCACACATGAAGTATGTGGCATACACAGTTTTTATGATATTGTGTGTAAGTAATTAGAGAGATACAGAGCAGCTCTCTTCTACCTGTGGGATAATTTTACATAAACTACTTGCCTTGGGCCTCACAACTTCTCTGTGGCATAGCTAGGCTAAATAGTTGTTCTATCATAGTGGATCACAATAGTAACGCCTTGAAAAACATATAGTCCACCTGCCTTAGGAGAGGAATAAAATTAGCATTTTCTGGCTGCCACACCTTTGCTATTTAGACTTCTCTGTGAAAGAAACAGGCCAGCTACTTCTTTAAGAACTTTGAGATTTACAGATAAGAAGACCATACATATATGCATACCAAGCATATCTTTAAGTTTCAGCCATCAGTTTTCACTTTGAAATTCTCCAGCCAGAAGTAAGGTTTCTCTCAAACATAAATATCATTTGAAAATGACCTCTAGTTTTAAATATTAGATATGGAATTGATTTGGGAAGCAGGCTGAAATGAAAATGGTGACCAAAATTTTAAACTTTTTTTTTTTGTCTTGATACAAAATTCCACTTATTATTTTCCCAAGTTTTGTTTTTCAAGTTGTTTTGTCTTTCTGTGCCAACCAGAATAGAAATTAATTTTCAAGTATAATGATGCATTTAAATTACTTTTTCATTTTAAGTTCTGCTTATTTCTTATCCTATGGGATTGCTAACATGAAGAGAGCTTAAAAAGAGACTATTTACTGAAAAGGGATTGTAAGGGCCACACATCAGCCTCGTCTCAGTTATATACCTCCATGTGTATTCAAGGCCATGATGGTTAATGAACTTCCATGGTGATTTCCCAGGGCAGCACAACTGAGGACAGAAGCTAGCTGGCTCTAGCTTCACATTTTCATGTGAGTTCTCACTCTAAACCTTTCTGGTCCCTTTCAAATTCAGGACACTTAGCAACTTTTAGGACTTGCAAAATATTCTGCACTGACAAAGATGTCTGTGGGAAATAGTATGAGTTGCCTACATTCCCGTAAATAAATAAAAAGCACCAGTCACAGCAGTCCTTCTAGTCCTTCTATTATCTAATCCTGTAAAGACTAACCCATGAGGAAAATACATTTATATTTAGCAATTATATGNTATTTATATTGTTTACAGTTATAATATTTATATTATAAAGCTCTAGATATGCCTGCATGTTTTCTGCTAGTCTTTATTATAATATCAGCCTTATTAAAGTATTTTAAAATCTTAATAAAACCCCCTTTATATTATTCTGACAATGCCTAAGGAATGTAGATAACATTTTATAGAAGCAAAATTTTAAGACATTGGGTTTTTTTGCCTGAAATTTCTGGATGCCAAGCTCTAAATCTGGAGCAACTTGTCCCATATCTTTGGACACCAGGAAATCCCAAACAAAAGTCTGCTTACTGTACTAACACTGACCTGTGTCAAGGATGAATCTTACAAATATGCTGCACATACACAGCAAAATGGGTACATTCTTGATCAATACTTACAGACTGCTGCACCCATGCACTGACGCTGACATATCCCAGGTGCTGCTGTGACCTCTTTGCACATGGATTTCACTACTGCTGTTCAGACATTTATTAGAGGATTTGCATTCAGAAAATCAGCATCCCTATTTTTTAAAAACAAATCCTCCAGATTTGATTATAATTTATTTTGGTTGTATCATCTCCCATGTTAATTTTAAAATCTGTGTAGTTTCACCTACTGGCAATGAATACTTTGTTTCTTCAGGGTGTTGTTCTGCATTGTCAGTAACTTCTACTGTTCTGTTTTTCAGGAGGAGTACCTTAGATCTCTCAGCTCTTGATCATCAACTAAAGCATTTTGGTTTCCATTGATACATGTGCTGTGCTCATTGTTAATTCACAAGTGCTCAATGACCTCAGCTGTACTCTTTTTGCATGTGTATCCACATGTGTAATATTTCCTGTCAGCACATGGGTGGTTTTGTTTCTGTAATACTTATCACCACAACAACCCTCCTCCTCTAAAATTAAAATTAGCTTGCAAGATCTGTTACTACACTACCTTGATTTGCAAATGAATTCTAAATCCAAAAGTCTTTAGATGCAGGATGCAAATGTCAGGAGAATACTTCTTAAGAATTCTACCTTGTCAAGGAATTGTCTGAAAATCAACTAAAAATAGAAAATCCCAGTGGGAAGTGTCAGCTGTTTCTCCTATCCATTACATTTAAGCATTAAAAATCCTATTCAGGTCAACTAGCCTTCTCTAGCACCTAGTCATGCATTTTTGATTGCTCGTAACTCTCCCTTGAGACAAGAGTCAAACATGCTCTAATTTTACAGAACCACTCCTTCAGGGTTGGGGTTGTTGGAGCTACCCTGCAGCCTGAAGCTTACTGGAGTTGTTCAGTGGATTTTAGTGAGCACAGATTTAGTCTGCAGCTGAATACAGACTGGTAGATAAATAAGAGTACAAATGTTCTTTGTGTCAAAAAAAAAAAAAAAAAAAAAAAAAA
>VYZU01066524.1:46009-76314 GCA_013401355.1 Ceyx cyanopectus
AAAAAAAAAAAAAAAAAAAAAGAGAGAATTATATAAATCTCCCAATTACTTTGGAATATTTAGGAAAACCTAAAAAGAACAAAAATATTTTCCCTAATTATGTATTTAAAATTGAGTAATTAAAGGGGGAAAAAAAAAAAAAAAAAAAAAAAAAAAAGAAAAAAGAAACCCATGCAAGCCACCAGATTCCAGGGTAGTAATTATGTTTTAATATTAAGACATTTATGGAAGAAACAGCTGAAAAGATTAGAATGGTGAACCTGTCTTTCCAGAAATCAGAAGCCACAAGCTGGTGTAAAGCAGCAGTGGCCAACAGGAGATTTGCCCTTTGTAAAAACACAGAGGGAGGAGGTGTTTGAGATACAGAATGCCACTAGTACAGGGTGACAGGCAGGCCATGTATAATCTGAGGTGAGAAATAAGAACATTTGTATTTGTGAGAGAAGTGGAGTCTTCTACTGAACACAGCAGGCAAGTACTCCATCTTTTTGTCACTATATGAAGTTCTTGAACAACAAAAAAAGGTTCTTGGCCCAGTTTTGATTAAAGAAAACACAACCACCAACACAAAAAAATAAAAACCAAACACACCATACAAACAGGCTTCCCACATCTGAGACCTCTTGTAGACTGTTACATACTTTAAATGTTTAGAGTTCCCCCTCAAGCTGTGATGCATTTATGAAGTTTTGGCTTAGTAAAGAGCCTTCTGTGCCTGGCACTTCTGATGAAAGCACACAGACCTGTTCTGTAGTATATGCTCATGCTTATTTGACTGGAAAACGAAGCTGATGCCTCCTGGACATGAGGTCTTCATCTTATTAACCTGACTCTTCATGGATAATGATATTCACATCAAGAGAAGGAAAGAATGGCTATTTGCTTGATTTTATGAAATGAATCCATTTGAACCACAAACACCACCACGTTTCTACAACCACCAGTTAAAACAGTTTTAATTAAGCCACCACATCTGAAAGTTCCACATGCAATAGTATCACTTGAGAACAATTGATGATTGCTTGCAATAGCTTTCTCCCAAACATCTGAATTGTGTAACATAATTGATATGCTTCTACCTCTCCCAGTATATTCAGAGCCAAGTTTATTTTACATTTGTACCTTTTTGATAAGTTTTGACAATGCTTATAAAAAGGAAAAAAACACCACACATACAAAAAGACTTAAGTCATGATAAACACTATTACCATACCATCCTCCCTCTCATTAGGAAGGGTGTCCACTTTCTTACATCTTTTCCCCTTCTCAGCTTTAGCTGTGCAAGGGTTTTCCTGACTTGGAATTCTCTGCTGTGTTCTGAATTCACTAGAAAGTAGGTATTATCATCACCCATGATACAAGTAAGTCTACACAGTGTTCCCTACCAGCCAGAACTGTACAGAAAGAAAAAAAGCACCAAAAAACCACCCAACAAACTCAAGAAAACCCCATTTCTGTCACAGGATTCTCTATCAAGAATCATAAATACAGTTGGTTGTATATGCCATGACTGAGCTTGTAACAGTTCTGAAGTTTACAGATGTTTATACTCTGTGAAGTCATAAAATACAGGCCTGAAAGAGACCTACAAAAATCATGTGGCCTTTCTAAAACAGGATCACATGCTACATATGGAATTACCAAGTTTTAAAAGATGTTACAAAACAGGAAGCTATACAGTATATAATACAAGAAATACTGGGCACTGAAAAAGCCTAGTTCTAAATGACTTCAGCTTTACAGTATGCTGGTCAATGCTTTGTAACTTCTATTTCATACAAGTACATGAATATATATACCTACACAATTACCCTCTCCTAAGTACTGGATTTGTGATCGTAGTTAAGTACCCAGATGCTCATTACAGAGTACCATGCAGCATTTGCTTCCCACCCTACCTGTACCCCCCTCAGAAATCTGTCTCTGCTCGAGCTACTTCCCCATAGCTAGAAGAGCAGCTCTAACAAATGATCCTCTTCCTCCCCAGCTGAAGAAAGCTCTGAGAAAGATTATAGACTGTAATTAAATCTTCTGGAAATTGCTGCAGGTCCATGACCAACACAGACATGGCTCTACCTAGCTGGAATACTCATTTGGAACCACTGGCTCCAAAAACACAAGCTAGAAGCCACCCTGATTATTCCCCGAGACAGGTGTCTGTATGAAGTTTGCATAGATAAATGGCTCACAGAACTGCTTTTCTATTTTTGCCTGTTATCCCTAGTGACTCATAAAGCGTCCTCAAGTTTACCTAACTTTGGAGTATCTACAGTGTGCTTTAGAAACTTTTGGAGGTTTTCAAAACCTTATGCAAAGATTTCCCTCTGAAGCAAAGATGATAATTAACACACGGTAGTTTTTTGAACTTGGACAAAGAACAGTGTATGTTTCTACTCAAGAGGATTTTCTAAATCAGCATCCCTTAAATATCATGTAAAAAAGTATGTAGTTTGACATTTGAAAGTTTGTTTCAATCCATGACACTGTATTTTAAGTTATATGTGGCTCTATTGCAAGCCCTGCAGTGGCCACAAAAAACACCAGTGTTACATTAGCCACTGTTGTACATACCAGCTCCATGCTTTAGAGGACAGCTATTTCCAACAGCACCAATTGGTGGAAAATAAATTAAAACTTGATTTTCCCCTTAATTCAATTAGCTAATAGTCAACAATAGTCTCGTAGCAAGAATGAAAAAAGATTCTTAGGCACCAGGTGACTGCAGTAGTCTCAGGAAAAATCCTTCCTTCGGCCCAACTTTGATGGAAGAAAGATCATTCTTTGAAGGCTGTTTTGTTTGTTTTGGTTTGGTTGGGGATTTTTTCCGTTCAATTTAAGGCAATTTTATCAGAGGTGAAAACAAAATAACCTACAGGTCCTTCTAATGGGTTGTTCAGAATCTCACCTCTTCCTTTCTACAATTGAAACACTACATCTTTATTCATAAGCAAATGTTTGAATAAAATAAGGATGACTCAAATGGTTGTGAGGGGAAGGAGCAAGTACACCACCCAAACACAATTGACATGGGAACATATAATACCTTAGGTAAAAACTATTTGCTTAAAGATGTCAATGTTTTTACTAATTTATTGCCAGGACTAGTAAGAAATACTCTGGAGAAATAAGGTAACTTTTTTTCAGTCTCTTATAATCTCACCAAATTGACATCAGAGGTGCTCCTCTGTTGTTCTGTCAGTTGATTTTACTTGGATTTAATATTTCAATTTAAGTATGGTGCTCTCTCTGGGGAGGAGTAATAATAGGTAGGCTTGATGTTTCCCAGGACTTCATCCTCCCAGTTGGGGAGGCAGCAGAAGAAGAAAGCACAACCTATTACAACAACAGTGCTAGCCCAACCAAAGCCATAGGCCCAGCTGAACATATTATCTCCTGTCAGTGGAATATCTTCTGTGAATTTCACTGGGTAGATGACCAAGCCTATGATCTGGAATGCAGCTAGAAAGAGAAAGAAAGCAGGAATAAGTGGCATTGAATGTAATAAATACATTTTCCAAGAATTAAAAAAAAATAATAAAATACCTGGAGATAACTGTGCACCTTTTTAAGATACATGAAGACTGGCTTCAGTTCTACAAACAAATCTGCATTCTTACAGAGCTACGTGACTTCTGGCCAAGGCAGATTCCCACACCTATCTGAAGCAGCTACAGCCAAATCTGCCAGGCTGCTAAAGCACATACCTGCATGTCATCACCTGCATGGTCCTACAGCCAGGCACTGTGATCCTGGCACAGCCAGTTACCTCTCACTTGTACCACAGCCCCATCACTTCTCCCCTCAGAAAGGTGGGAGATCTTTCAGCTCTTAAGTCTTAGCATGTGACATGCAGGGTCAAAGGTGTTGGCTGTCCCCATACATTGTTTTTAGAAAAGTGCTGACTGACAAAGGCCACTGGGGTTTCCTTAAACATTACCTTCTCAGAGCATAAATCAATATTCCCTTGTTTCCCATGGAAGTGAGTCATAAACCAGACAAAGACAGTTTATTTCACAGGGGAGGCTTCATCTAACATGTTTTTTAATGCTGATGCCTATCTTACACCTAATAACCTTGTCTTTATGCCTTACCAACAACAAAGAGCAAGCCTCCAATTCCTCGCACGAAGTTGAAGCGGAGAATCTCAACTGAGAAGGCAATGACTGCGAGGGCGAAACAGATGACCAGGATCACAAAGCCAACAAGGTAGGTTGCAGCTGCTGCTCTCCCCCATCCTTGAAGATGAAAACAAGAAAGATGTTACACACAACAGGGCACTGAACTGTAGGTAATAGGAGATCTTTGGTTGCTTTTAATCACTTTTTGTTGAAATCCTTTAGTGTAATAAGTATGCCCTATGGCAAAGGAACACTGGATGCCTCTGAAGCATACAGTTGCAGAGCAGAGAAACAACATTGCTGCTGAGGCAGCACTGAACTCCCTGCCCACTACTAACTTGTCCAGCTGAAAAGGGGAATATACCAAAATGCGGTAATGGTGATAACACCTCCAAACTCCACATACAAATATGCAAGTGATCCATAGACATATAAGCAGATAGAGTACACAACCACTGAGAATGTACTTTATCATTACTGTTCCTGTTAAACATGGAAGTTTACAAAGCCACTTCCATCCATGGAGAAGTAAGAGAGCAGACAAGAGCATACCACCACAGGAGACAACTTCTGGGAAGTAATAGAGCTGTCAGCATACAGCTTCTTGCCTATTTGGTGATGAAAAAAATAATGCATGTGGAGCAAAATTAGTGTGACCAAAAGGAAATAGAAGAAACAGAATCTATAGTGGAAGAGTTCTCTTTGAATCATTATTATCATAACATCATAATCATAAATACTTTGGCATTTAATGGGATGGGGTGTTGCAGATTCTTAGCATCAAGCAGCTGCAGGTTGGAGAGGCTCAGGCACAAAGTGAGTGGCCTTATCACAGCAGAGCAGCACCAGTGCCTGGTATGCACTCACCACAGGTCAGGGCTTGGGCAGTAAGGCTAAGAAAACAGCCAGCCAATCTCCTTCTGCAGTAACATGGTCTTGCAAAAAGGCCCTCGTTATGGCCAGACCCTATCATATTTAGACACCAAGCAGGAGTTCAGGTGAGCCCCATGCAAACAACAAGAAAATGTGTTCCTGCCCCGGAGGCAGGATACCTGCCCACATGGGCTAAACCATAATGGCTAATGCTTTGTTTTCCAGTCAGCTGTCATCACAGCTCTCTTCACACATCTGCATAACATGGGTTTCTACTTTCACACATTCAGAGATAGGGCCAGATCTGAGCTTCCTCTAATGTAGGAATAAAGAGAGCAGGAAGATCTAGGTCAGAACATGTTAAATATATATATATATATCTATCTATCTTTCAGAGCTTTCTGTTCAAACACAGCTGAAGTAACTCTGGAGACACCAGGCTTTCAACACAGCCTCCGTTCCTTCTGCAAAAAACTAAGGGAAGAAAGACTGAAACAGAGAACCTTTTCCTAAAGAGTTAAAATCCTCCACCTAAACTCATTCTACTAGCTTCATAAAGAGGTTAAACTAGTAATTTGAGACAGAGAAAGCAGTAAAACTATCTCAGACACTTCTACTACATACATAAATTTACTCTCTGAAAGCAAAGCATTGTTTTACAGCTATTTTAATCAGATCAGCCTGAACTGGTTTCTTTCCCCCTTATTCCAATAGCAAAAGTGAAATACAGCACCCATCTGTGAGCTAGATCTCGGCACAAAACCCCTAACCATCACTACTGCCACCTAAAGACAGTCATGCTGTCATAGAAACAGTAAGGAAAAGGGCTTTATATCCTCTCTGCCTTCCTGGAGCTACTTAAGACAGCAAAAACTTTTCAAATTAGTTCTCCTTCATCCAGTTGTGTATATTTCATAACACTTCCCTAAGTGAGGGCTGCACTGTAAGGCAGGAGGGAAGACATCAGATGAGCATCTGGAGATTAAAGCTATGTCATTAGTCTGATAAAATCTTTTCATGCAAAATATTCTCTGTCATACTTAATGCAGGTACTGGATATTGTCTCCACAACATTATTTAAGGATAACTAATATAAAGGGTTGGAACAGCTCTCCTATGAAGAAAGGCTGAGAGCATTGTGATTGTTCAGCCTGGAGAAGAGAAGGCTGAAAAGAACCTTATAGTAAACCTTTCTGTACTTATAAGGGTCCTGTAAGAAAAATGGGGTCTTTTTAGCAATAGGAGGACAAGGGGTAATGTTTTTAAACTAAAAGAAGATCAATACAGACAATATATAAGCACTTTTTTTTTTTTTACTATGAGGGTGGTGAAACACTGGAACAAGATGCCCTGAGAAAGAGTAGATGCCTCATCCCTGGAAACATTCAAGGTCAGGTTGGACAGGGCTCTGTGCAACCTGTTCTCGTTAAAGATGTCCCTGCTCACTGCATGGGGGTTGGGCTAGATGGCCTCTAAAGGTCCCTTCCAACCCAAACCATTCTGTGATTCTACATCTAATCATTTTTCCTTGTCTGGCTGTGTATAAATTATTCAGCCTAAATAACCAAGGAATGTTATTTATCAATATTTTACCTATTAAGATGAAAAAAAGCATAACAAGAAGGGACATTTAGTTATCAAAGCACGTTCCCTTTCAAATGCATGACATATGCTGGCACAGTGCAGAAAGCCAAGTCTATCATCTACCCAATAAAATTTAGGTTGCAAACTCAAATACACCTGCAGGTTAAACATCATGATTCTTGGTGCAACACAAACATGACTGAAGGAGATATGAGCGAGAAAGCACCCTGTGCTATCTGATATTTCCATACCCTCTTGTGCATACTTCACAAGTGTTACAAGCTTTTGGCTACAGGTCAGCCCTGGCTCTACTCAGCGATAAATTTTCCTGTACCTGGTGATATACAAATGACAACACATATAACTGAAGGAGTCATCCTGTCAGGAAGGTTAATATCTCTGAATCTGTGAATCAAGCCCCACTCTTTCAGGTTTTCAGAAACAAGGCAGTAATAGGTCTTGTTATGAACTAATGAATAAGCCTGTTGTGAATTTCAGTGGGTTTTGTGTTCATGTGTGACAGAACTTCATGCTGGTGACCCAGATTCTTCCTCTCCTTCCCCTGCTGGACTACCTTCTCCAGTAGCAGTTATCAGCTGGTTGATACTGACAAGACCTAGTCATAGGTGCTGGCCACAGCACTGAATAAGTCTTCTCTGAGCTGGGCTAGACAACAGGCATCAAATGGCCAGCCTGCCACTTGAGCACCAGTGGGAGCTAAAGAAAGAGCAGAGAAAGATAAAAGCTCTGGATTTGTCCATATACACAATAAGGGAAATCTCAAAAAAAAACCCCAAAACTGGAAATGACCAAATGAAGAAACTGGAGTGGGAGTCTACACCATTGCCAAAAATAAATTACAGCCCTGACCTATTCCTTTCTCAATCAAACTGTTGCTGCCCCCACCAATAGGGAGAGCTTTCAGCAGATGGGTTGCTGTAGTGGCTCTGACTGAAACTGCAGTTTCTCCATAGAGAATCCTCCTCATTCCCATACCTATCAAGTCAGGCTTTCCCGACTCCTTTTCCTCACAGAGCTCCTGATAGCTGACTGAGGCCCCACAGGCACCCAGCTCTCCTGTCTCCATCTGCAAAATCCTATGACTACAGCACCTGGCTGCAGGATGGGGAGAGTTGCTGGTTTACACTCTGTTTGCTGCCTTAAGAGCTGTAGAGACCTGCTCACACTCAGAGAACAAATGAGCCCTAGTTTCTAGCTGATATATGCTCAGAAGGACCTTGGTAATCAGGAGACTTTTAGCCAGATTTTGAGTTTTTCTTAAAAATAGAAAATTTTTAGGTCCCTTCATTTGGCAAAGATGTCTGTTAATGAAATAAAACAATAATGCCACAATAATTTGGAGCTGCATAAATAAAGACAGCAGAAGGAAAGGAGAAAAACAGAACAGTTGGAGATATTAGCATTTCCGAGGTCACCTTTGTCTTGAAGGGTCAAGTTCTTTGCATCTAATCAGCAGATAAATATTTATCAATTAGGTGGTGTTGAAAGAACATTTAAAAAGGACAACAAAACAAACAAACAGAAAAACCCAGACAAACAAAACCACCACCACCACAACAACAACAAAGAAACAAAACCACACACACCAAAATAAAAAACAACAACTGTCTGGGGGCTGAAGGTGTATAATTATTAGGAAGGATTAAAAGTTTTAATACATACCTTGATTAATGATGACTGTGAAAAGGAACTAAACTGCAAACAACTAGGAGGGGACAGGATTACTTAAAGTAAATTACGAGCACCAGTAATATGATACAATAAAATTTAAAGAAAAAGCCAAAGAGCCTTAGTGTTAGGTGTATTTCCTGATTTTATTCAGCTATGACTCAGACTCACCAGGGAGGAGGTGGAAGCTCTACAAGGTAGGATATTTAAACCTAGTTTTCCCTTTAGAAATGAATAGAAGGACTGGAAAAGAGTCTAGCATGAAGATGGATTACGGCATGATTTGAAGTAACAAGTCTCTCATCTTTGATCACTTACTTCCAAAAGCAGAAGCTGTTTTGTTAGCTTGTGAATAACTGGAATCTTAGGCTAGAAGTTTTTACCATGTTATGCATAGATGAGGCTCCCTTTTTCTCAGTTTTCATCTGGCTTCTAAATTAAGTCAACATATGCACTCAGTTTCACCAGTAATCTGTGGTACCAAAGTCCATGACTCTAAGGATATTGGTACAGTGGCACTGGCACAGTGAAACATGATTTACAAAGGCTAGGCACCTACTTCCAGGTTCCACTATTAAACCTCCATGGGATCACCTTTACTGCACACATACACACCCATGTTTTATTGTGATAATTCAAAGTGAAGTAGTCCAGAGCAGCCATTAAGAACTCGGAGGACATAGCTCCCACAAATACTGCTCCTAAACTTACAGCCTCATCACTACAAAGACAACCGCTCTCTATGCATAACCACACTGTAAACAATCCTTTCATAGCTGATAGCTCACTGATGTATTTTAAACACACACTCAACAGTTTAACCCTGCAACAGTCCATACTAAGGCACCCTCAGTGCTACTATAATGCAGTACAGCAGCTCTGTGTTGCAACATTTTGATAATAGGCAGATATTGGCAGCCGGGTACTACCTGAACATAAACCAGTGTAGAGCTCTTCACAGAATCCCTTCCCCACCTCCCTATCAAGTCACAACCTGCTCTTTTTCCCTTTCCACTTCTTCCTTCTCATATGGCATTTGCAAATGTGCATTAAGATTCAACAGTTTAGGAGACTCCTATTTGCAAATCTTTGTGTGTTCTTGCCCCTCTTTCTCCATTTAAAGCGTAATGGCTGCTTTTCCTCTTCTGCTGCAGCACAATTTATAAACTGTTTAATGCAGCTTTCTATTAAAGGGGATCCACTCTGAAGTTTTCATTTCATTAGGAGAGGTGTAGGATGGTTAGTGCCTAGTATTTATTACATGCAAAACACAAGTTATGTATAACAATTAACTTTTGTTTTCCTGAAGCACTGCTGTAAATGCCTGCTAGGCATTTTTTCCCTTTGTAAATGTCCTCAACTATTTCAAGCTCAATTGCATTAGCATAGAAAAAAAAAAAAGGAAGCAAAATAAATCAAGCCTGAACTCATACATTGCATCCTGTGTCTAGATGTAAACAGTATTTGAGTAGATAGTGACATTGATGTCATGAAAATTAGAGAAAAGGCTAAGTCAAGCTGATATAAAGAAGCCAAGGATTTAAATGTTTTGATTTAAATAAGCCAAGGCACAAATAACCAAAGTCAAGGATACCAGTCTTCTCTGAGAACTTTTTAACTTTAAAAAAAAACAGCAGAAACTTGCTTTTGCCCCATTAACACTCAGGGCTGATGCAAAAAACCACACCCATCAGTACTCAGGGACATGAGAAGCAGTGTCACTAAAGGAGAGAGGAAATCTCAGCAGCTCTGATTAGTGAGTCCTTCCCTGTGCAATGCAAATTTAAGCAACTGCACTCTTTTTTTTCCCCTCTGTCTAATGGGAGAGATGGATATTTTTGTGAAACTAGTAACTTTTCTTTCACCTACAGTAAAACCTGCAGTTATCACCTGGCTGAGAAACAGACACTGTTCTTACAGTATCTTCAAGATTCAGTTTATGGAGGAGTGTTGCAATGAAAAGCTTCTGGAAGTCAGCCCGTTGTGCTTGGGCAGCAAGGGATCTGCGCAGTCCTGGCTCTCCCAACTGAAACACACCCTTCCAGCTTCCCAGTTTCCAAAGTACCCTCATCCAGGATCTTAAGGCGGATCTGCTTATTTATCCAGAAATAGTTTGAAGGAAAAGCAGATGTAATCAGACCCACTTGTTCTAACCAAAAAAAGTCCCCCAAAACCAGGAGTATGCAGTAGGAATGTTAGACTGGCAAGGCCAGATACTGAAGCAGCTCAGCAAATTAAAACAGAGGTACAATGACGTCCCAGTTCAGGCCCCAGTGCAATAGAGAGGTAAAAAGAGGAAACAGCTTTTTTTTTTTTCTTTTTTCCCTGCCTGCTAACCCGCATCGGGCCATTTTAAACTGCAGGTCAGAAGGAATCTTAACAGCCTCATTCCCTTGGCCAGGCAGGCAGGGTTAAATTAAGGTGCTCTCTCCCTTCAGAGAGACTTTTTTACTATTGTCCAGGTATGGTCCTGCATAGGACACCCTGCATGAAAGCTTCCATGCTCACCATGCAACCAGCGAGGTCACTGGCACAAGGAGGGCAAGCTGACTGGTGCCAGGCGAGGCCGCTGTAAATGCAATCTTCAGAGAGTTGAGAGAAAGCAAACTGAGGAAAGGGTGTGTGGTCAGTTGGCGCTCTTACTTTGGTTATAAAGTAACTTACAAAACCAAAACCAAACCAAAACCCTAATATCCTAACTCTTTAGTGTTGTTCTGATAGAAAAGATAGCTCTGAAGCAGTCTAAATCTGTATTTATTCGCTGGTTTAAGCCCTGAAACGGCATTAGTACCGATTCTGCAAGTGAGAACGCTCCACAGCAGAGGTGAGGAGAGCGTTCATGGCATTAGCACCCACCGCACCCGCTGCTTTCCAGCCACTGCCCTCGCGTCCCTCGGAGGGCTCCTCACTCACCGTAGTCCATAAGGGATTCGCAGCTCCAGTTGAGATCCTCCTCTCCCCGCGTGCAGCTCTCCCACAGCGACGCTTGCTGCACGTAGGGTGCCGATTCGGATTCCAGCCATCCCCTGCCCGCCAGGGCGATGATGCCCATAATGATGGCCAGCCCCAGAAGCAGGGGCAGGAGCCACCGGCACCTCCAGCAAGCGAGGCCGCACACCACCATCCTGCCCGGCCGGCGGGGCACCCAGGGAGCCCAGGCGTCACGGGTGGCTGGAGTGAGGTGTAGCGGGGACGATCCGCCGAGACGTGAGACTGCGTGCGTGTCGGTCCGAGAGGGTTTTTTAAGGCGCCGGGGGAGGAGGGAGTCCCACCCACATTCCTCTGACTAAGCCCGGCAGCGGCGGCAGCCCCGACCGGTGGGGCCGGCGAGGAGGAGAGGAGGGAGCGCGGGGCTGGGCTCCGCTCCTCGCCCTGACCCGGCTCCCTGACACTTCCGCGGACCCCAAAGCCTTTCACTCCCCAGATTCAGCCTTCCACTTAACTCGTCGCTGGCTGCCACTTTCCCGCATCCGAACCCGCTTCCATGTCATGGTCCTGCCATCGCAAAACGTACGATAGCAAAACCTTCCGGTTCTCGACAGGTTTCACAAGCCCTGCCCTCCTCCCGCAGGTTGTTCTCCACTCTTGTTCACTAGACAGACAGACAGACCAGCATTACCCAACACTGATAATACCATTATATTAGCCACTTCTGATACCAAAAGCTTGCAAGAAGTTGCCTTGCAATTGAAATTAGCAATTTACTGCCCAGTGTTTGGACACTTTTCATGGAAATAGGAAGAAGAAAGGAAAGTGCTTATGTGAGGTTGAAAATGTGACAAGGTAGCCATCACTTGTCTGGCATCAAGCTCAGCATTAAATAAATGATGTTTCCTAATAGTTAGCTAATGAGTGCTTGATTGCAATTGTGCTCTGGCTTCCAAGCAGGCTGTATAGGGCACAGTCTGGGAGTGGCACTCAGGATCCACGCACACCTATCTTCCTCTGTCCCTTGTCTGGAATGTTTCTCTGTCCCTTGAGATTACCAAAATTAACATGACGTGGGCATGAATGAATACTCAAAATTTTGGTCATGGGAGAAAGACTTCTCCACAATATGTTCTACATACATCCCATCGCATCATCCTGTTGTCCAGAACCAGCACAAGCTCTCATTGTATGAGCAGACACTCACCTATCAAAGAATTAGAGGTGCACGCATTTTGGGCACGTAACTCACGTGCATTTGGTCAAGTCCTGGATGCCTTAGCAAAAAGGTCAGTAGAAGGACAAACCTTTGAGGTCTGAAGGGTTGAAAAAGAATAGCATGTTGGAGGGGTGTACATGGGTTTCATGAAGGATGGAAGCATATGAGTTCTCATTGGAGTATTTCAAATGAGATTTTGTCACAGCTGTATTAAACAATCAAACTTTGCCCGATGTCAATTCCTCAAGAAGATACTCAGGGGAGGTGTCCTATGAGAAGGGATGGTTAACGTCACTTGAGTACCAATTGCCGACAAATGTTTAGGAATGGATTTTAATGCTAAAATCAGAACAATAAGATACCACCATAGGCAAGTTGCAAAAATCTCAAACAGGTTACCTCAAACCACTGAGAGTTTTGCCAGCACTCTCAACATCCTCCATCCTCTAATTGAAAAAAAAAAAAAAGTGCGTATTTTAAAGTTGATGCTTTTGAGGATTTCCATGTTTGAATACTATAGAAGGACTGCTTGCCATTTTACTATCTCAAGGGCTTTTACTGGCAAGCACATATTGACTAGCAATCTAACTAAGGGCTGGGTTTAAGGTCTATCTAGCTTCAAATCACCTATCTGGAAAAAAAAATGTCCTGCAGTTCTCGAACAGTAAGTTGTATTGTGACAAAATATCAATTTACTGTTTAACCACACACACACACACATATATAATATAATTTTACATGCAGATACTTTTTACTTATAACTCCTCTTCAACTCCTGCCACTGTTTCCTTACAATATCAATTCAAATCATATCTACATTCGTATTTTTCTTGCAGCCTTGCTTACAGTTTTATCCTTCTGAAGCTAACTGAATCATCAGTACAACACTAAACCAAAATAATCTGCCTCCTTTATTCCTGATGGTCATTCTCACTGTTCAAATTTCATCCCAAATTCATAATAAAAAAGAGCAGCAAATATATTTTGCCTGAACTACTTGCAAGTATAATTCATTGGCACACAATTTTTGCAAAGAGAATTAAGGTCAGAACTGGGTACTATGGTCATCTCTCTTTTTTTGTTACTATAACAGGACTTCATTTGTTTAGTGCTGAGAGGTGATTTTCCAGCAGTTTCATTATCAGCACTCAAGTCACTTCAGATGGAGATGCAGAGAGTATTTCCTTTATCACAAGAAGTGAGAGCTGTTGAAAGAGAAGGGAGTTTAAATTTAATCTATTTTGTGGAAATAGAATAGGAATGTGTTTCTTAGGAAAGTGCTTGCTTCATTATAAGGTCAAAAGTTAGAGAGTTCCCCCAGTTCAGACAGCATGTAGAGCTAGCTGCCCATTTTTAGTGCATGCGTTAGTTGGTTTCCCAAGGTTGTGCCTGCAGCTGGAGTGCCTCAATGCCCAGACGCTAGGATGGCTGGAGGGGCATGATGAGAAGCACCAAGGGCAGCCTGCAAGCCCACCTCTGGCACTAGGAGCTCTTGTGGCCCTGTTAGACCCAGTAGCCTCACAAAGACAGAAACACAATCTTAAGTCTTAAACACCTGGCTTAAAGCAACTGGGATATCTAACTGAAGTAAAAAGATAACAAATCAAAGATTTAATTCTGTGCAACCTAGAAACTACAACACAGTCAATTAATTAAGTTATCAGTCTTCAGTTCCAATGTTACTTGGATTTAATAGAGAGGAAATCTAGCAAACTAATAAACCAGTGCCTCCTGCAGCAGAATAGGCAACTCCAGCAGTGTATGCAGTTTTTCTCAGCTCCAGGCTGTGTAGCCTCCGTCTCCACAGAGACCAGATGGTATTAGCTCTGTGGGGCTATAAAAATACAAGCATGAAAAACACATAGTGCCATCACTGTGAAGAAAAGATGCCCTAATGCTGGACAGAATAAGCTCAAGGTTTGTTTTACTAAGTTTGTTTTACTAAACAATCAAAAAATGCCTGAATATATCTGGGCATTATGGATCAATCAGCTCTGTCAAAAGTACATTATTGTCAGTTATAAACACAAATACAAGTTCTGTAGTAATTATGAAAATCTAGACCCTTTTCTCAGATTTTTCTTTTACAATGAAAAAGAGGAATCATAATCTTCTTTCACCACCACTATCCTTACCTTAAATTACTATGTTAATAATTATATAATTTCATAATTTTGGGACTCTGTAGCAGTATTTTTTCTCTGCAGCTTAAAGAGGGATATGGTCCTTGAGTAGACTGAGCTTTACGAGGGGTAAATAATTTACCACTGTTGGCAATCATTCACCTAGATATCATAGAAAACCAGGCAGCACCCAGTGAAGGTCAGGGATCAACTACAGGCCAGACAGTCAGGGGTGAGCTGTCACACGAACAGCTCTGAAATGGTGAGAATCTACAGGCTGCTTCCCAAGAATGCATGTTACTGGGATATGTGGTATGTAGCACAGTGCCAAGAGCATCCCTCTGTCCTGCAGCAGGCAGCCATGGGGCAGGGCAGGTGGTGCCTTCAGGGCTGGGTTCCTCTCCTTTTTGCATTTAATGTGAGTGCATTTTTCTAGCCTGTTTACCTCTCAGCTAAAATAATTAGGTAAAAAANTGAGTACCAATTGCCGACAAATGTTTAGGAATGGATTTTAATGCTAAAATCAGAACAATAAGATACCACCATAGGCAAGTTGCAAAAATCTCAAACAGGTTACCTCAAACCACTGAGAGTTTTGCCAGCACTCTCAACATCCTCCATCCTCTAATTGAAAAAAAAAAAAAAGTGCGTATTTTAAAGTTGATGCTTTTGAGGATTTCCATGTTTGAATACTATAGAAGGACTGCTTGCCATTTTACTATCTCAAGGGCTTTTACTGGCAAGCACATATTGACTAGCAATCTAACTAAGGGCTGGGTTTAAGGTCTATCTAGCTTCAAATCACCTATCTGGAAAAAAAAATGTCCTGCAGTTCTCGAACAGTAAGTTGTATTGTGACAAAATATCAATTTACTGTTTAACCACACACACACACACATATATAATATAATTTTACATGCAGATACTTTTTACTTATAACTCCTCTTCAACTCCTGCCACTGTTTCCTTACAATATCAATTCAAATCATATCTACATTCGTATTTTTCTTGCAGCCTTGCTTACAGTTTTATCCTTCTGAAGCTAACTGAATCATCAGTACAACACTAAACCAAAATAATCTGCCTCCTTTATTCCTGATGGTCATTCTCACTGTTCAAATTTCATCCCAAATTCATAATAAAAAAGAGCAGCAAATATATTTTGCCTGAACTACTTGCAAGTATAATTCATTGGCACACAATTTTTGCAAAGAGAATTAAGGTCAGAACTGGGTACTATGGTCATCTCTCTTTTTTTGTTACTATAACAGGACTTCATTTGTTTAGTGCTGAGAGGTGATTTTCCAGCAGTTTCATTATCAGCACTCAAGTCACTTCAGATGGAGATGCAGAGAGTATTTCCTTTATCACAAGAAGTGAGAGCTGTTGAAAGAGAAGGGAGTTTAAATTTAATCTATTTTGTGGAAATAGAATAGGAATGTGTTTCTTAGGAAAGTGCTTGCTTCATTATAAGGTCAAAAGTTAGAGAGTTCCCCCAGTTCAGACAGCATGTAGAGCTAGCTGCCCATTTTTAGTGCATGCGTTAGTTGGTTTCCCAAGGTTGTGCCTGCAGCTGGAGTGCCTCAATGCCCAGACGCTAGGATGGCTGGAGGGGCATGATGAGAAGCACCAAGGGCAGCCTGCAAGCCCACCTCTGGCACTAGGAGCTCTTGTGGCCCTGTTAGACCCAGTAGCCTCACAAAGACAGAAACACAATCTTAAGTCTTAAACACCTGGCTTAAAGCAACTGGGATATCTAACTGAAGTAAAAAGATAACAAATCAAAGATTTAATTCTGTGCAACCTAGAAACTACAACACAGTCAATTAATTAAGTTATCAGTCTTCAGTTCCAATGTTACTTGGATTTAATAGAGAGGAAATCTAGCAAACTAATAAACCAGTGCCTCCTGCAGCAGAATAGGCAACTCCAGCAGTGTATGCAGTTTTTCTCAGCTCCAGGCTGTGTAGCCTCCGTCTCCACAGAGACCAGATGGTATTAGCTCTGTGGGGCTATAAAAATACAAGCATGAAAAACACATAGTGCCATCACTGTGAAGAAAAGATGCCCTAATGCTGGACAGAATAAGCTCAAGGTTTGTTTTACTAAGTTTGTTTTACTAAACAATCAAAAAATGCCTGAATATATCTGGGCATTATGGATCAATCAGCTCTGTCAAAAGTACATTATTGTCAGTTATAAACACAAATACAAGTTCTGTAGTAATTATGAAAATCTAGACCCTTTTCTCAGATTTTTCTTTTACAATGAAAAAGAGGAATCATAATCTTCTTTCACCACCACTATCCTTACCTTAAATTACTATGTTAATAATTATATAATTTCATAATTTTGGGACTCTGTAGCAGTATTTTTTCTCTGCAGCTTAAAGAGGGATATGGTCCTTGAGTAGACTGAGCTTTACGAGGGGTAAATAATTTACCACTGTTGGCAATCATTCACCTAGATATCATAGAAAACCAGGCAGCACCCAGTGAAGGTCAGGGATCAACTACAGGCCAGACAGTCAGGGGTGAGCTGTCACACGAACAGCTCTGAAATGGTGAGAATCTACAGGCTGCTTCCCAAGAATGCATGTTACTGGGATATGTGGTATGTAGCACAGTGCCAAGAGCATCCCTCTGTCCTGCAGCAGGCAGCCATGGGGCAGGGCAGGTGGTGCCTTCAGGGCTGGGTTCCTCTCCTTTTTGCATTTAATGTGAGTGCATTTTTCTAGCCTGTTTACCTCTCAGCTAAAATAATTAGGTAAAAAAACACAATGTCCACAGACTAAATACCTGTTGTAAATCAAATGATTTTATAATTCATGGGTGTTATCCTTCAGCGGCGTCTTATGCTCACTTTCCTCCATATCCAATTGTCCTAATTCTACATCATCTGTCTTCAGGCATCACAGCCATAGTACCTAATTAGCTTCACCAAAACAAGGTAGTCATTCAACCTATGAAACAGGATAGGGATGGGAGGTACTTGGTATCACCCATAACAACAGCTCCAGCAGTATTTCCATAGCAAAGTTTAATTTCCCCATGTGTACTGAAAATCTGCTATTATATGAATTTAAAATAAAGCAATTTTTCTGACCGCCTCTTGTTAGTAGCCCTTAATTGAACTCAGTTTACATTAGCAACTCATCTGGGGCTGGCACAGCTGAAATAAGCTGTCTCTGTGCAATCGATGTGCTGTTGAGCCTGCTTCAAAAGCCTTGTAAAAACACATCAGCATGGCCCACAGAGATGTTACTAACCCATTCTCATTTTGGCAAGAGACACCTCATGTGTTTCTCCATCAGCCTGAGATGACCTAAAATCTTAGAAATAAAAGGATGGTAAAAAGCCTTCTCCTTCTGTGCACGCTGTGCCTATGATTACCATACAGATAGTCATCAAGGTGCATATCAGCTCACTACTCAGCAACTCCAGTTTTCTGCACTTGTGTAAGGTCTCTGTACTGTGCTGGAGTTGCACTGGGTGAAATCCCTCCTTTGTTAAAGGAAATGGAAGAATCCCTGGCGGCTGGGATTTTACCCAAGAGTTCTCCAGAGGCCTCAGGCTCACTTAGATCATGACCATATAGCATCCAAGGTCTTTGGACAATTAAGGTCTACTGACTTACTGTAACTTTTCCTTCTTTACCTTATTCTCTGATTTGCATTTTCAAAATGTTAAAAAGGAAAATGACAAATAAAGAATTGTGTAATATTTCACCTCCATACTAATTCTGGTTTTGTCCATAAGACCTTTTCCAAGGCAGCAATCTGACCATCTTCAGGTATCATGTTAAGGAGTGCTAGCAAAGTGCTAGCAGTTGCCTAGCTGACACTGAAACTATTCATACAGGAATGGGAACTTGGAGCACTGGAACGGGCTTCTCAGGGGGGTTGAAGAGTTTCCTTCTCTGGAGATTTTCAAGACTCGCCTGGATGCGTTCCTCTGTGACCTGTGTTAGATTATACTTAGATTATGATCCTGCCTGGCAGGAGGATTGAACTCGATGATCTCCAGGGTCCCTTTCAACCCCTAATACTCTGTGATACTGTGATACTGTGCAGTATATGAATATTATTTCCTACAGTCACTAGTATTTTAAAGCACCCCTCCAAGAAAACCCAGGGCATAGTGTATACTTATGCATTTTCGCCATTTTTTTAGCTTTTTTTTTTTTTTTTAATGTCAATTTTGATTTACTCAGAAATACAGGGAAGACCTAGTCATTCTCCCAGGGCAACATGCTTGTATTTATTCTGAATTGTGCATTCACATCAAGTAAATTGAGAGAAGATGTGTTGGAAAATAGCGTGTTTGTGCAATGTCACACACCGAGCTGGAAATGCAATTATTGCAATTCTGATCGTCTGGGACGCTGTTAGTTTTTCACTCCAGTCTGAGTACGGATGTCAGCTTTCAACCTCTGCTTGAAAGCGAGACTTCTCCTACCCCTACACTAAAGAGAAGCGTGTGATGCCGAGATAATCGCTTCCATATATGCTGCTGACATGAGGTAGTCTGGAGCACGAAGGTCGCTGTGGCAGGTTTCGGGGTGCAAGCGGGGTGCCGGCGAGAAGCCCGCACCAGCAGGGGGCGGGAAAGGCCACTCACAAACTCGGGATGCGATCCGCGGCGGGAGGGGAGTCGCAGAAGGGGACCGCTCGTCCATAGCCCTGCCTTGCAAAGGGCTTCTCATTGACCCGGGACCCACAGCTTGGAGCCGCGGAGCCTCCTCCCCCTCCCCCCCGCCTCCGTGGGGCCCTTTCATGGCACAAAGTCAGCTTCTTCATGCTCCTGAAGCAACGGAATGTTTAGGTTGCTTAACTTTCCCTGAAACTGCAGGCTGGGACCCCAAAGTGAAATTATTCTCAGTTATTTTAGGCTGTAAAGTGAATGTCTGGTTGTCTCCCCTCTGATGATGAAGAGTTACCCAATCTATGGGCTGTTGCATAGATTTTACCCAATCTATGCTCATGTCCGTGCACCCGTATCACAGATACATAGGGCAGAGCCTAATGTCTTTATGCCTTCCAGTGGGAGTTTGGTACTGCCTTCCACCTGTGGATATGAGTTCATTTAGGAACCTGCGCATTGCTGTCCTGATGCCCATTCTTAGCACCGAGATTATATATATTATTATAATAATTATTATTGTTTTCTATATTTATACTGTAGTTATATATATATATTTATCAATGATCTGGATGAGGGGATCAAGGTCAGCCTCAGCAAATTTGTAGATGACACTAAATTAGGCAGGTGTGATGATCTGCTTGAAGGTAGGGAGGCTTTACAGAGGGATCTGCATAAACTAGATTAATGGGCCAAGGCCAATAGGATTAGATTCAACTAGATCAATTGCCAGGCCCTGCCCTTGTGTCACAACGACTCCATGCAACACTACAGGCTTGGGAAAGAGTGGCTGGAAAGACACTCCGTGGAAAAGGACCTGGGGGTTCTGTTTGACAGCCAGCTGAATACGACCCAGCAGTGTGCCCAGGTGGCCAAGAAGGAAATGGCATCCTAGACTGTATCAGAAACAGCGTGGCCAACAAGAATAGGGAAGTGAATGCACCTCTGTACTCAGCACTGGTATAGCCATATCATGAATACTGTGTTCAGCTTTGGGCCTCTCACCACACGGACACTGAGGTGTTTGAGTGTGCCCAAAGAAGGGCAACAAAGCTGGCGAACGGTGTAGAGAACAAGTCTTCTGAGTACCAGGTGAAGGAACTGGCATTGTTTAGCCTGGAGAAAATGAGGCTGAGGGGAGACCTTCTGACTCTTTACAAATACCTGAAAGGAGGTTGTAGTGAGGTGGAGGTTGTTCTGTTCTCCCATACAATAGGTCAAGAGGAAACAGCCTCAAGTTGAGCCAGGGGAAGTTTAGATTGGATATTAGGAAAAATTTCTTCCCCAAGAGTGTTGTCAAGTGCTGGAGCAGGCTGCCAGGGAAGTGGTGGAGTCACCATCCTTGGAGGTATTTAAAAACTGTGTAGATGCAGTGCTTAGTTACATGGTTTAGTAGTGTCTTGGCAGTGCTGGTTTAACAGTTGTACTTGATCTTGAAGGTCTCTTCCAACCAGAACGATTCAATGATTCTATGATTTTTTACTGGATATAGGTATAATTTGATATTTTTGAGGAAATAATAAAATCTATAAAGAGTTTTTAATTCAAATATCTTTATAAAAACTGCCTTGATAGCTATAAAGAAGCTTTCAATTCCACCAATATTTGCATTTGCCTGCATTAATCCCTATTTCCTGTCTCAATTCCTCCTTGCCCTCTGTAAAGACATGCACATCTCAAGCCTGACACACAGCATCATAGAAAACCAGCCTCAGCACAGACAGCTCTTGTAAAATGATGCCTTGCTTCCCAGCAGCGGCATCAGGAGCTTTTGGGATAAATTTAATCTCCACGTGCACATCCAGAAGCAGACAGAATATATTTAATTGCACAGCTCCACATTTAAAACCCTGTTTAGCTTTTATAAATGACTCATTCAGCAGCTCAGTCCACCAAGGCCTGATTTCTAAGAGACAGTCTGGTCTTTAAGTACTTTAAATGAGGGATCATAACACCAAATTAGCAGCACGTGTGGATGTGACACTGGATTCACACAGAGTGCATGAACGTCAATACTTTGAGTCATTATTTCCAGGGACAAATCAGGGGGAGTTGCTTCTTACGCGATCTCTTCCAAGCTTTGTAACAGCAGGAGCTGCCTCTGTGTTCCGACCTGGCAATGACCCACTTTTCTCTATTATTATGAAAAGCAATAGTTATAAATACTTATAAATACTTATAATGTCAGGTCTTCTCTCCCACAGTGCTGGACAGATAGAGGAAATTTCCATCTATTTGTCTTGCAGCAAAATACCTTCTTCGAATCAGCTCGATCACACTTCCAGGGTTAGCTTCTCTCTGCTGAAACAGCACTGTGCCTCAGATTTTAAAACCATGTATTTCTCGAGCACCTTGCTGTGATAGACAGAGCTGCATGCACATGATGTCAGAGGACTTTGCAAAAGGTGCTGTCTGGAAATGCCTACAAAAATGGGAGAAAAACCAATTTTAAAACTACACACACAAGCAGAGTTAACACAGTCATGCATGATCAAAAATGCTGGGAGCAGCAAGAAAATGTTGGGAGATGAAGGAGGGACAACTGGGAAACTGTGCTTGAAGGGAGAAGTTTCTATTTCGGCAAGGGTGCTGCAGGGAAGGGTTACTTAGCTCATGAAGTGTGACAGTATCTACCCATTTCCCTCAAGTGTTGGTGAGCTTATTCTCTATACACTTTTGTGCTTTAAAATAGTAAACACTGAGATGGAAGCACCGGAATCATGTAGAAAAGAGTGGAGATGAGGGATTTAGTTTAAACACTGTCACCAATAACAAGTAAGCATTGAAGATATGTGCTTATGCAGGAAGAGAGGAATGGCAGGCAGGGGAAAACTAGTCTCTTTTTTTTGCTCTTTCTAGTTTACACATCATGCAGTAGATAGCAATTAACTTGAAATATAACCTGTGGTATAGTGTGATCAGTTGGAAAAGTGAGACCATGAGAGACTTCAGTTGGTCACACAATAACAGATGGGGTAATAAAACCTAGGACAATAAGGAATATTTGCAGAACAAATGAAAGATCAACTTCCCTTCTGGTGCAGACGCAAGAAAATAGGCAAGAATTAAAGAACAATCTAAAAGGCAAATTGATGAGGAAAAGAACATATGGCAAAGATAGAAACTGTTAAATACACACAGAGGAAAATGTATGTTTTTAAACCATCTTTACATCATGACTGTTTCTAGCATTCATGTGTTTTGGTTTGGTTTTTTTCTGACCAACATTTGTGAGGAAATTATTCTTTGGATCTCTGTAATACAAAGCATGAAGAAATTGGGTCCCAAATAGAGGTTCAACGTAACAGTCAGAAGAAAGAGAAAATGAAACTTTATCACAACTGATCTGAATAAAAATGCTACCAAAATATTTTTTTTCCCATTCGTACTGTTGTAAAGGCAATTAAGCCATGCAATTAGATATGGAATGGGCACTAGATCTGTTTAGGGAATTGTGTTTTTCAGGGCAGTTTCTGAGGAGTGTCCAATGTATTCTGTCCTTCACTCTACTGGGAAAAGAAGCAGCATAATAAACATTGCAAGTATCAATATATTAAAACACTGGAATCTCTTGCAACTACTCAGAATTTTCTGACGCTGTTGTAGGGCCAGAGATACCTGGTGGGTGAGATGCAGTGATCGTGGCTCTTATCCAGCAGTGACAGCTCCAGGACCGACTTGTGACTTCATCGCAGACTCAACACTGACCAGCCCATCTCCTAATGTAGACAGGGTGGCTGTCTTTAAACACATGCTGGAACTGCAGACTTCAGTGAGAACACCAGGACTTCTTGTTCTCTCACTCCATGCCCAGCTTTTAGCTAGGAAGGGCCCACTGAGTTCACTGGGACTGTCCTATATTCAAAAGAAAGACCAGACAACTACCTGCCAGTTTCAGAGGTGACAGGGCTTTGGTTCATGCATGGGCACTGGCCACTTGTTTAGTGGGATAAGCAGCAGAGATGTATAAATCCTCCCTGGGCCCCAGAACTGGATCTAGCCTTGTACAATTATTTGCAAGATCAAAAGTACAGTTGAACAGAATTGAGGTAACAATCCTGGATTTAGAAGTAACACTTTTTATTTTATTTTTATGGTAGTTTGAAAAAGACAAATATAAGAAAGAAGTCCCTGACTATCCCTACCTACAGCCCATTAGAATACGTCATATGGAATCTTGTCATTCATGGCAAGATGAAACCGACAACAGGGAGACAACAGCAACACTGATGTTTATCACCCGGGCTACACTGCAGAGCAGTGTGAGCTGTATTCTCAGCAGAGCTTTTTCTGGTTTATGACTCATGCAGAGCCTTGCTTTTCTGCTCCTCTCTCACCTACTCTGATGAACAAGAGAGTTATAGATCACAGAACAGTTTGGGTTGGAAGAGATCTTAAAGATCACCTAGTTCTGACCCTCCTGCCATGGGCAGGGACACCTTCCACTAAGTCAGATTGCTCAAAACCCAGTCCAGCCTGGCCTTGTTACAGGTAAATGAATAATAATTATTATTATTAACCAGAATTTAAAAAAATAACTTTAATATACTGATACATCTCTTGTATGTAGGTATATAAGGCTTTGAATCCAACATCATAGTTGTTCAATGACTTATGCTTTGTGCCCTCCCACTCTGAAGCCTCATTTGAAGCCCTCTAGTTTCAGACTGCCTTCTAATTTACAATCATACACCTGTAGCAGTAGGACAGCAATGAAGTGAGGTTTCTGAGGAGTCCACAAACAGGGAGGATAGATAGATAGATAGATAGATAGATAGATAGATAGATAGATAGATAGATAGATAGATAGATAGATAGATAGATAGATAAAGGTGGATAGGTTGGGAGGAAGAGATGAAAAGGCCAGAGGATAGTAGGGTAATGCAGAAGCAAGTCTGGGCAGTAGGAGAGCTCTGTCACCCTGTTTAAGATCTTTCCAACAATGTAGGTAGAGTTGGGGGTTTATTGGTAAGGTTTTCACTTTTGTCTCTTAGATAAAGGTAACCAGATGGAAGTTACGAGAATTAGCCAGAGTTTATCTGAGCATGGTGGAGAGTCCTCTTCACCCTACCCACAGTATCAAAGCTGAGTCTGCAGAGATTTCAGAAGCTGAATTTATGGGCTCAAAGTGAATTAACATACGAGGCATCCATCCACACATCCAGATGGGAGAGGATACATGCTCTATTAGCCTGCTTTGTCTACACTGTGTTTGATCTTTGTGCTGGCTTTACAAAGGGGAAAAATCTTGACATAATCATAAAGTCCTGACAACCTGAAATTATAGACTGTCTTTATAAGGGCCACCAAAAAAAAAAAAAAANAACCATCTTTACATCATGACTGTTTCTAGCATTCATGTGTTTTGGTTTGGTTTTTTTCTGACCAACATTTGTGAGGAAATTATTCTTTGGATCTCTGTAATACAAAGCATGAAGAAATTGGGTCCCAAATAGAGGTTCAACGTAACAGTCAGAAGAAAGAGAAAATGAAACTTTATCACAACTGATCTGAATAAAAATGCTACCAAAATATTTTTTTTCCCATTCGTACTGTTGTAAAGGCAATTAAGCCATGCAATTAGATATGGAATGGGCACTAGATCTGTTTAGGGAATTGTGTTTTTCAGGGCAGTTTCTGAGGAGTGTCCAATGTATTCTGTCCTTCACTCTACTGGGAAAAGAAGCAGCATAATAAACATTGCAAGTATCAATATATTAAAACACTGGAATCTCTTGCAACTACTCAGAATTTTCTGACACTGTTGTAGGGCCAGAGATACCTGGTGGGTGAGATGCAGTGATCGTGGCTCTTATCCAGCAGTGACAGCTCCAGGACCGACTTGTGACTTCATCGCAGACTCAACACTGACCAGCCCATCTCCTAATGTAGACAGGGTGGCTGTCTTTAAACACATGCTGGAACTGCAGACTTCAGTGAGAACACCAGGACTTCTTGTTCTCTCACTCCATGCCCAGCTTTTAGCTAGGAAGGGCCCACTGAGTTCACTGGGACTGTCCTATATTCAAAAGAAAGACCAGACAACTACCTGCCAGTTTCAGAGGTGACAGGGCTTTGGTTCATGCATGGGCACTGGCCACTTGTTTAGTGGGATAAGCAGCAGAGATGTATAAATCCTCCCTGGGCCCCAGAACTGGATCTAGCCTTGTACAATTATTTGCAAGATCAAAAGTACAGTTGAACAGAATTGAGGTAACAATCCTGGATTTAGAAGTAACACTTTTTATTTTATTTTTATGGTAGTTTGAAAAAGACAAATATAAGAAAGAAGTCCCTGACTATCCCTACCTACAGCCCATTAGAATACGTCATATGGAATCTTGTCATTCATGGCAAGATGAAACCGACAACAGGGAGACAACAGCAACACTGATGTTTATCACCCGGGCTACACTGCAGAGCAGTGTGAGCTGTATTCTCAGCAGAGCTTTTTCTGGTTTATGACTCATGCAGAGCCTTGCTTTTCTGCTCCTCTCTCACCTACTCTGATGAACAAGAGAGTTATAGATCACAGAACAGTTTGGGTTGGAAGAGATCTTAAAGATCACCTAGTTCTGACCCTCCTGCCATGGGCAGGGACACCTTCCACTAAGTCAGATTGCTCAAAACCCAGTCCAGCCTGGCCTTGTTACAGGTAAATGAATAATAATTATTATTATTAACCAGAATTTAAAAAAATAACTTTAATATACTGATACATCTCTTGTATGTAGGTATATAAGGCTTTGAATCCAACATCATAGTTGTTCAATGACTTATGCTTTGTGCCCTCCCACTCTGAAGCCTCATTTGAAGCCCTCTAGTTTCAGACTGCCTTCTAATTTACAATCATACACCTGTAGCAGTAGGACAGCAATGAAGTGAGGTTTCTGAGGAGTCCACAAACAGGGAGGATAGATAGATAGATAGATAGATAGATAGATAGATAGATAGATAGATAGATAGATAGATAGATAGATAGATAGATAGATAAAGGTGGATAGGTTGGGAGGAAGAGATGAAAAGGCCAGAGGATAGTAGGGTAATGCAGAAGCAAGTCTGGGCAGTAGGAGAGCTCTGTCACCCTGTTTAAGATCTTTCCAACAATGTAGGTAGAGTTGGGGGTTTATTGGTAAGGTTTTCACTTTTGTCTCTTAGATAAAGGTAACCAGATGGAAGTTACGAGAATTAGCCAGAGTTTATCTGAGCATGGTGGAGAGTCCTCTTCACCCTACCCACAGTATCAAAGCTGAGTCTGCAGAGATTTCAGAAGCTGAATTTATGGGCTCAAAGTGAATTAACATACGAGGCATCCATCCACACATCCAGATGGGAGAGGATACATGCTCTATTAGCCTGCTTTGTCTACACTGTGTTTGATCTTTGTGCTGGCTTTACAAAGGGGAAAAATCTTGACATAATCATAAAGTCCTGACAACCTGAAATTATAGACTGTCTTTATAAGGGCCACCAAAAAAAAAAAAAAANTTCAAAAGAAAGACCAGACAACTACCTGCCAGTTTCAGAGGTGACAGGGCTTTGGTTCATGCATGGGCACTGGCCACTTGTTTAGTGGGATAAGCAGCAGAGATGTATAAATCCTCCCTGGGCCCCAGAACTGGATCTAGCCTTGTACAATTATTTGCAAGATCAAAAGTACAGTTGAACAGAATTGAGGTAACAATCCTGGATTTAGAAGTAACACTTTTTATTTTATTTTTATGGTAGTTTGAAAAAGACAAATATAAGAAAGAAGTCCCTGACTATCCCTACCTACAGCCCATTAGAATACGTCATATGGAATCTTGTCATTCATGGCAAGATGAAACCGACAACAGGGAGACAACAGCAACACTGATGTTTATCACCCGGGCTACACTGCAGAGCAGTGTGAGCTGTATTCTCAGCAGAGCTTTTTCTGGTTTATGACTCATGCAGAGCCTTGCTTTTCTGCTCCTCTCTCACCTACTCTGATGAACAAGAGAGTTATAGATCACAGAACAGTTTGGGTTGGAAGAGATCTTAAAGATCACCTAGTTCTGACCCTCCTGCCATGGGCAGGGACACCTTCCACTAAGTCAGATTGCTCAAAACCCAGTCCAGCCTGGCCTTGTTACAGGTAAATGAATAATAATTATTATTATTAACCAGAATTTAAAAAAATAACTTTAATATACTGATACATCTCTTGTATGTAGGTATATAAGGCTTTGAATCCAACATCATAGTTGTTCAATGACTTATGCTTTGTGCCCTCCCACTCTGAAGCCTCATTTGAAGCCCTCTAGTTTCAGACTGCCTTCTAATTTACAATCATACACCTGTAGCAGTAGGACAGCAATGAAGTGAGGTTTCTGAGGAGTCCACAAACAGGGAGGATAGATAGNTGGCAGTGCATGTTGCTATGCCTTTGCCACTGCTTCTCCAAAACACCTTTTGGTGCTGGAAGAGCAGAAGCAGAAAAAATGAGGAATTCCTACAAGTTTTGTGAAAATACATTGACTTGTAAAGAATCACTAAGTATCACTTTTCTGCCCTAAAGTAGAAGCTCTACAGTGAGCTCAGAGATAACCTCACAACAGTTAACATCTGCTGCTCATAGAGCTACNGATAGGTTGGGAGGAAGAGATGAAAAGGCCAGAGGATAGTAGGGTAATGCAGAAGCAAGTCTGGGCAGTAGGAGAGCTCTGTCACCCTGTTTAAGATCTTTCCAACAATGTAGGTAGAGTTGGGGGTTTATTGGTAAGGTTTTCACTTTTGTCTCTTAGATAAAGGTAACCAGATGGAAGTTACGAGAATTAGCCAGAGTTTATCTGAGCATGGTGGAGAGTCCTACCAAAATTGGATAGTATTTTGTTGCTCACAAAGATTGCCTTGGGGTAGATTAGTCTTTGTGTGAAATGTAAGCCTGGACACTGGCTGGGTTGACTGATGGAGATGGGGTAGGGAGCAAAGGAGAGCATCCCTCGAAATGAATGATCTCTCAGTGCTAATCAACACCTGCAGGGTGGGTGTCAAGAGGCTGGGGCCAGACTCTTTTCAGTGGTGCCCAGCAACAGGACAAGGAGCAACGGACACAAACTGGAACACAGGCAGTTCCACCTCAACATAAGGGAAAAAATTCTTTACTGTGAGGGTGCCAGAGCCTGGAGCAGGCTGCACAGAGAGGTTGTGGAGAGTCTCCTCTGTAGATACTCAAAACCCACCTGGTTGTGTCCATGTGTAAGCTGCTATAAGTGATCCTGCTTTGGTGGGGATGTTGGACTCGGTGACCTCCAGAGTTCCTGCCAACCCCTCCTATTCTGTCTCAGTGTGAGCAGACTCCCCAGAGTGCTGTCCTTATCCCACCACACTCATCTTTGCCTTCTCAGCTCTTTGGTGGCTTGCTCTGTCAGTGGACCTCTCCTGCTGTGTGTGGTGAAGGGTGGAGCTGTGTGTTGTATTCGTTGCATTGCCAGTTCAAGTCAGGACAACGTGGTGAAGTGGGGTAGTGTTTAAACATTTTCTGGTGACTGGGGTTGGATAACTTGGTAGTCAAAAATCGTATAAGAAGTTGATGCAGAAGATCTTCGGTCTGCTTCTGTTAACTTCTTGCACCTCTTGGAAATGCACAGTGAGTGAAGCTGTGAGAAGATGATCCTGGTTGACTTGAGGCAGCTCAGTCTGACATCAGTCCCAGGCAAAAGAACAGAAGAACTGCTAGAGGATTTAGAGAATTAAAGGTAGGGAATATAATTAATGCCATTCAACATTCTTTTTTGGAGAATATGTCTTGTCAAACAAAGCTGATTTATCTGATGATAGTGCAACTTTGGAGGATCAGATAGCTGTGTAGATCTAATATACTTACACTTCTGTAAGGCGTTTGATTTTATTCTGCGTGACATTATGATTAAAATATTAGTACTATACACTTTCACTGAAGCACATGTTAAATGTATTAAGAGCTGGGTAACTGACAGACCTCAAAAAGTAGTTGTCAATAGGGAATCATCACTGAATGGGAACATTTTTATTGTAATTCTGCAGGGATCAGTCAGAGCCCCCATGCTATCCATCATTTCTGGCAGTGATCTGGAAATAAATATAGAATTTATTTCTGATAAAATTTGTGAGTGACACAAAGATTGATGAAGTGAGAATGAGGGCAGTAGGATACAGTGCTCTTGGTCACTTGGTTAATTGTCCCTGTTGAAACGGAATTTGAAAATTCCTTTAAATCTAATTACAGAAGGTTTTCCTGCATCTGGAGAGGAGCACAACACAGAGGTGTTGCCCAGACTGGAAAGCAGAAGGTTTCTGAGAACCTTTTCAGTCTGCTGGCCTCCTTGGAGANTAAAGAATCACTAAGTATCACTTTTCTGCCCTAAAGTAGAAGCTCTACAGTGAGCTCAGAGATAACCTCACAACAGTTAACATCTGCTGCTCATAGAGCTATTCATACTGTTAACTTTTGCTGCTCATATTGCTGTTTGTTTCTTCCTAAAGTTAATATTTTTTTGAGGTTCATTCCCATGGAAGAAAAACCCTCCTGAAAGTGAATTAGACCTGCTGGAGAGAAGGTTCACTGACAGCTTCGCTTATTTTATGGACNCCAGATGGAAGTTACGAGAATTAGCCAGAGTTTATCTGAGCATGGTGGAGAGTCCTCTTCACCCTACCCACAGTATCAAAGCTGAGTCTGCAGAGATTTCAGAAGCTGAATTTATGGGCTCAAAGTGAATTAACATACGAGGCATCCATCCACACATCCAGATGGGAGAGGATACATGCTCTATTAGCCTGCTTTGTCTACACTGTGTTTGATCTTTGTGCTGGCTTTACAAAGGGGAAAAATCTTGACATAATCATAAAGTCCTGACAACCTGAAATTATAGACTGTCTTTATAAGGGCCACCAAAAAAAAAAAAAAANAAGCTGAATTTATGGGCTCAAAGTGAATTAACATACGAGGCATCCATCCACACATCCAGATGGGAGAGGATACATGCTCTATTAGCCTGCTTTGTCTACACTGTGTTTGATCTTTGTGCTGGCTTTACAAAGGGGAAAAATCTTGACATAATCATAAAGTCCTGACAACCTGAAATTATAGACTGTCTTTATAAGGGCCACCAAAAAAAAAAAAAAA